>JAPYZP010004578.1:0-10101 GCA_030522985.1 Torymus sinensis
TATTTGAATCTATTTGCCTATACACCGCACGGTGCGCTTACTTAATACACGTCGACCGATCGGAGCGCGTAATAAAGACGTTATATTGAAAATTACGCGTATAACCCCTAATAACTTATAGGTTTCAGCAGTATTTAAAAGCAACTAAACAACCGTACACACGTTTCCATACGATCATCGCATTAACAGAGCGCGCGCGCGCTCGCGGGCACGAGGATATCACGTTACACACACTCTCTCTCTCACTCTCTCCCCACGACAATTTCCTTATATACACGCCGCGTGCATCGACGAGGAGTCATTAACATGCGAACAAAACTGTTATACTATTAAGAGTATAAAGTCGGTATTTCTGGGTGTATTATACACACTTTCACCTGACCTCGAGAGTTCAAGCATATGGTGAAATAATACCGTGCACTTTTTCGCTTAGAGAGAAAGATAGGGAGAGAGGAGTGCATACGATGCGGCTGATTAGGCGTCCGCGTCGATGTGGGATTTCGCCACTGCAACGCGCGCAAAACTAATCGGCCGTGAGTTGTTCATTGCGATATGAAAATTGATTTATCCTATTTGCCATGGGTGCGCTGCTGCAGGTGGGTAAGTTATATGGTGGAAATCAATCGTAATGCGCTTGTTTGATAAGTTATTTAAAAGGCTTTTCAAGTTTCGTTTGATAATATACGAATGCTGCTGTATTACGTGTAATAATATTTTGTGTTAGATTGCAATTGTATACAGGTATGCTGTGTTCTGTGTTATACATCCTTTCGAATATTACAGAACAAATGGGTTATAATACATCAAGCCTTTTCAACAAAAGAAAAACACCAAATTTGTAATAGCGCATCCAATCGAACATCACTCAAATGATCGTCTTACACCTTAATCCCATTAAAAAAGAAACCCCTCTCCGATCAACCTACAGTCGACCTCATCTCTCTGTCTTACACGAAAGTCACTTACTGCATCTCTATCAATAACCACAGGTCCCTCCTCGTTTCCTTCGGCTATTAACGCACACCCGCGTCTTTAAGCGAATGAAAGTGACGTCACAGCCGAATTCGAGACAGCATCATACACAGACACTCGCGCGTGACGTATTATACGTGTGTGACCCAGTCCCCGCAGCGTGTATTATTGCGATTCCACGTCAGCCGCGCGCGCCTTTTCATTTGGAAGCGAGCCCACAGCGCTGAGTGGGTTTCGAAATCATTCTGCGCGGCGCTGCTAGTGCTATATTTTTTTTTTCTTTCGTGATAATCGAGCGAGCCTTGAGATATATGTAACGTGTATTCGTATTATTTTTATTTTAATGGGTGATATATGTTTGAACCGTGTATACCGAGTTTGAGACACTCGTCCGAAAAAAAGAAAACGATTCATTCCGACGAGCCTCTAAGGGCCAATTATATCATCGCGGATAACAAGGTCCATAATGGTAACACGCTAATATATATATATATAGAAAACTGTCAGCATTGTTATAAGATAGCGGTCGAAGTAAAGGGTAGCTACGAACTCAAGCGGAACATGATTTTCTGGTTAAAATATTTTTGGCATCTTTTCGAGAAAAGATCGGTGTTTTCATCAATACTGAAAGTCATTAAAGAATTGTAGGAAATTATTACAGATACTTACTGTTAGTAGAACGATCGCAGAATAATTCTCATTTTATATACGCATGAAATAGTATCCAAACGAGATAAGCCACTATCAAGATTCATTATGCAGACTCATTGAAATGGACCACGCGGACGCGCGCGCACGTAATCCTTATCATCCCTTATCGCGCAACGCGCTCCGAAAGCAAAAAATCACGACGCTAATTTATAAAGACAAATTAATTATATCTCGCGCGCACGACAAATTGCTCCACAAGTGTAAACATATTTACAACGGGCTTTCGTAAACGTTAACAAAACGTAAATCGCCGATAGCGCGGGAAAAGTCAACGACTGGCGTTCGGTGTAAACAGAAAATAGCCGCAGACGAGTTTTTGCCACGCTGCTTTGCGGAAAAATCTGCGCCCAAGTCGAAGGTCAATCGGTAAGTACGTGCTAAATATGCCGAAGTTTACGGCCGACTTTTTTTTTTATCATGTGTTTACCTATACTTGGACTTTAAAGCGAAGATTTATGGGCTTTTTTTGTGCGTAAGCGATAAATCAGCTGTAACGATCAGGAAACGGTTGAAAGCTTCGGCAGTTTTTGAGCTGCTCGCGCGGTCTTCGCTACGATATGATATTATTTAACGATGACAATGAAACTATATCTATTCGTATATACCTTATCGCAGCCGTTTAACAAAATAAAAGAAAAACGCATTTCGAAAAATCGAAAACTCGTGGGTGAATAGCTATATATCGGACGAAATAATGACACCGCGCGCGTCATTCTTGCGAATAAATTAGATAGGTATAGAACATCCGCGACGAGAGAGTCTCCTGGATATATATACATCCTGCAAAACAAATCTATACTTATACCGCGCGCACGCATATTATAGTACGTAATGGGTTTGCCCCGGTAAAATTTTCTCACGATGCGAGAAAACAAATACCTAGACGGTCGTGATATCGGCTGCGTCGGCGCTTACTTATGCGGGGGTAGGGATGTAACCGAACAGTTCGTCTTTTTTGCATTACCTGTAAATCAATTTCTTAAGCATATAAAATTGCAATGTTTGGATATATATATAAAGCTAATATAACACTTCATTTCATTTTGAAGTTTCTAACAATAACTTTTGACTCATGTATTTTTACGAGTTTTTTTCGAGTAAAAGTTCGATTTTGATTGCATGAACTTCATAAATGTTTTCGGAGCCTTTAAATCTTATTAGTTTACTAAATTAATGTACAGGTTAGAAAACATGGATGATTTGAATACATTATTTTATCATTTACACTATTTTATTCAACTTTTATCAAAAACATTGGAAGAAATCTTCGAACTACTCGACTCACCCTTATGCGGGGGTCACCGATTGAACTCTCGCGTGTGTATGTGCGAAGAAGCGTAACATTTGGTATATAAGTTCGATATGGCTTGCATAATTGCGCGACTGCGAGGTAATGGGGTTTTTGTTACGATTTTATACTTAGCTATGGCAAAAGGAACTTTTGGTCGCTTGAGAAATATTTATATTTATGATGTTAGAATAGTATGTACCCGCGTTTTAGATGATATTTGTGATACTTTAAAACAATAAGAAATTCCTGGCCAAGTTTTTAAAAGGTCCTAAAGTATCTATAAATATCTATATGATTTTATTAGTTTAATTATAAATTTTAATGATTAAATTTTATCTTTCAAAGATTTCCACAATTTCTGGTTCAAATCGTCATTACACCTATCATCATAAAAAGCCAAAAAGACGTCCAAATTGAAATTTTCTTATTCCCTTTCATAAATGAAAAGGTATACCTTATAATATAATATCCTTAATTCAACTGTGAAGGTTTAACGCGACGGACTCGTAAATAAAACGATCAATAACCTTTTTTCTAACGTATGACGCTAATATCCTCGATTAATTCTTAATCCGCAGATTTCCCGACTACTCCGATAAAATATACCGGAAATAACGCGTGTAATTGAGGATTAGCCATCAGAAAACATACTCGTATTTTTGTAGTATCGTTTCGGAATCCCATTCAACTTATTCGAAAATTAAAACCGCGTCGGACTTGGAAGCTATACATAATCCAGAATCAAAATAATGTCCACATAACAAGAATCCGCAAAAATTAAGCGAATCCAGCGAGACGAGTATATAAAAAAAAAAAACTGATAAATTAGGCAAATCGCATACTTTTTACACGTCGCGAGCGCGCTCGGAATTTGCACACCATTTGAATAATGCCGCGTCAAGTCTCGAGTCATAGGTGAAATGTGAATGATGGTAAATATTCATGGATCGTTATGCGTTATAACGCGATTTACGTTCGAGCGTATAATTGAGTTTAGAAATTTTTCCGTTGAATGACCAGATTTGCATCTCCGATCTGCTTTAACACGAACAGCGTAACAGCTCTGTTTGTAGTTGCCCGCGGTTTTGATCTACGTTTTGTCGCGGACGCGATGTTGCCGGGTGTAATGGGATATGTACATGTTTTTTCTTTTTCTTTTTTTTTTATCATCGAGGTCGCTCTTTTGCCAATGATTGGAAAATTCTTATTGACGTTATGTTGATGTTGAATAACGTGTTTTGTAATGAAATCGTTGTTTTTCGTGCCATTATTAGATTCCGTTGACGTGATAGTGAACAAAAGTGAATTGATTGTGACGGTGTCAACTTATTATTGTTTTCCAAGCAAGTAGAAAATAAATCATTATGAAAAAAGCTACATTGACGTTTCTTTGACGACTTGTTCATTAGATTCTCAAAATAAAATTAAACACGCAATGAGCAAGATGAACAAATTTTAAAATATATATGAGAATTTTTCAGTGTGCCTATATGTTAATCGATACAAAATGACATACGTATAAAAAAGTGGTAAGTATAAAGAACAAATGCACAGTATTCATTTCGTGAACCAATAAGCGTTTATTATTAGTATTAACTTTTTCATCTTATATTATTAAAAAGATAACGAACCAACGTCTCGTATAAAACTGTCCACCCGCGACGACGCAAAAGCTTTATATTTTTGTTATCCTCTTCTCGTCACAGAAAAATTCGGGGGCGTTAATAGTAATCCTCGACGAGAAAACATTACAAGTCTTTGATTCCATATGTATACTTTTCACATTCACGTATAATGTAATATATATTTTATATAAAAAAAAGGAAAGACAAGAGACAGAACGAGAGAGGAAGGCTCCTCTGCTTTTCTCGACGAAAGTAAAGATTCTTGGAAAACGCACACAGAGCTAGGAGAGAAATGCGCTTGCAGCATCAGGATATAAGCAACGGAAAAGTCGAGTACCGTGCGAGTAAATTCGTACGTATAATGGAGATATCGTCAGCTCTTTCAATTTTCACGTTATAATATTATGTACAAAAATATAATCGAAATCGATAATAATAATCGTTACAAACAAGTGTCTTTTTATCCTATTCTTTTTTCTCAATATCAGCGTGTGTATGTAATGTTGTTTGTATCTCAGCTCTAGATTAAGTGGCAATTGATTGTGTTGCACTTTGCTCAAGAAGAAGATTTAAGCACTATTAGTTATACAAGAATTATAAAAATCTTACTTTGAACTACAATCAAGATCATATTGTCTACAATTATGTTCGTGGATCGCAAAAGCACTCTACACAGTAATAATCTTTCTTCTCGACTCCACTGTAATGGCCACTGTATTGACTGAAAAGCGTGACAAAAGCCGCGTTTTATTCCCTCTTATACTTTATTCCCTCAAAACAGGGAATAAAGTACTTGGCCACCACCATATATTTAATAATTTCTCTCATGTAGTCCCGCTTTTCCAAATCAACTAAGTGACCACAGTCGAGTCGGGAATAAAGTTCTGCCCACCCGCGGGAATAATCTGTGACTTTGTTGCATAATGCACTATTATTCGTGATATGAAATGTGAAGTTTCAGAGACAAGAGCTTTAAGACTTACAATTCACGCCTTCATTCAAAAAAAGGAAATTAATTAATCCTAGACACTTTAATCACTCGCGTTACAAACAACATCTCCAGCGCCGTCTGACACAACGTGGACACCCCCACACACGCAGAGCAATAAAAACGCCATCGTCGATCAATTTTTGCATTTATTTAACAAAAAAAATGTTTTTTACAAATTGTCTGCTTCATTGTTTTTTCTTCCCTTCTTTCATCTTCGTCATCCTCGACGTTTATCGATAATAAATAAATATAGCGAAAGAGAGGTGTTGCGTGTATATAAATGTATGTTTATATACTCCGACGATGTTTAACAAAAGCAGTCGCCGTCCGGCATCGGGTAAAAAAGAGAAGTAATATAATAGTGGTAGACAAACAGAGCGGGGAGGCGCGGGATACAAAGTTTATCACGATTAATACACGTTTTGCGTTGTTTTCTTCATTTCCTGTTTACAACTTTTATCTTTCTGTTTTATTTTGTGCAGTGTCACAGCCCATCGACGGGGCGAAATAACGCATATAATAATAATGTATATACGCGAATAATCCAATCGAGATCCGCGAGAACACGGTTGGATCAGTTTTGCTTAGTCTTCCTTTCGAACGCTGCCTGCCTTTCATTGTTTACTTTTTTCTCTTTTTACTTATTTACTCATTCTGTTCGGCGAGAGGATCGAGGGTTCAGTCGTAAGAGGAAATCGTTCTGGGTTTTCTTCTCTTTATATATATATATTTGATAAAAAATGAAATGCAGACAATGAAGGTTTCCGTTGACGACGACATAGTACTTCTGCGTGGTTGTAAAAATTTTATTGAAAACCATTACGATCGTGAGAATGCTATCAACTTACTAGTTATTATTTGAATTTTAGTGTTAATTTGTAAAAATTCAACAAAAGTATGATAAAAGAAGATTAAACTTGTAAAAATGCAAAATGCCGTAATGATCATGCAGGACATCGCAGTGGATGTTACGTATCCATCGCTGAAAATTGTTTTCAATGAAAATTTTTAGTCACCTCCAAGCAAGCCGTCAATAGAACAACTGTTTATTTCATCCTTTTTCTCGCTCTTTAGCCGTATACTTATATTTATAAGATATCTTGCATAGTTTTTTTTATTTATTCTTTACTTCAACCTAGCTAGCGGTAACAGGTTTCTTTCGAGTGTTCAATAAACAACGCAAACGAAGAGAAACCGTGTGTGCCTTCGTCTTATCGAGGTAATCGTCGTATTAAATTTTGTTTTCTCTCTTGGATCTGTGTACTGAATCTCCGAAAAGAAAATGCGGGAAAAGTGAAGTTCCTTTCGTTCACGTTATTTCACGCGCTTGTAACAGTAAAATATAACTTTATACGAGCTCGACGATAATCCTCCGACCGGGTAATGAAATGAAGTGTGTACAAATGCGTTTTTTTTCTTATTTTTCATCAAAGGACAGTATCTATTTTCACTTTTCGTAACAATCGATAAACTGTTAAAACAATACAAATTGTTATCCAACTCTTACAAAATTTTAAAGCAATTGAATCGTATTTTTAATAAATGCTATTAAAATTCAATTGCTTTAAAAACGCGCCAAATTTTTCATTGTAGGTAACAATTGTTTCTTACAAATATCGTAGTTTATTTATCGTCAAATCCATAAATTTATAATATAAGTCTTGAATAAAAATTGGAATCATTTCCGAAGTAGCATTACTTTTCGCTAATTATTGTACAAAATTGTATAAAGTTGCGTTTCACCATTTGCACTCCGTAAAAAAATTAAGAAAACTAACTCGAAATCCACTTTTTTTCCTTTGCACCATAGACAAATTTACAAAAATTACAAGTCCGAGCAAAAGCCGCTGTGTCGATTCTACGAGAAATCGTTTTAAAAAAAAAGAAAGGTATAAGTTTGACAGAGAGCACTCGCAATGTTTCTTTCGAATAGCTCTAGTTTCTAGGACGAACACCAAAGTTACTGATTTTATTTTATCCATTACTATTAAATTTTTTCCTTATAATTCTTTTTTTTTTGTTGATGAACACATTCGGACCAAGCGATAAATCGGTCTTTCTTACACGCACGCGTACACCACATACAGTCACTAATTCTCACACACGATTTTCTTTTTTTTTATTCAACAAGCAGAGAATTAATAAACACACGCACAACGAGAAAATTATGCACACGTATAATATTTATAATATGTTTGTATAACTAACGCACGAAACTGGACGCACTCGAACAGGCACTCGCAGTTACAAACGAATTAAAGGTAAATGACGATTAAAAGTAAAAATAGCGATATATAAAGAATGTACACGTCGCGTGAGACATGAGAGTGTGGCCAGCCTTCCATTATTCAGCAAGACAGCTCGTTACATTATTTAAAATGCAAATGTTCTTTTTCTTCGTTTAATTAAATTAATAAAAAATTTACGAAGCAATTTACTTATCTCCATAAAGCATAATTAACATTTTGTTCGAAAAATAGAAAAATAATATTTTTAATTTTTAACAAAACAACAGTTTATGCTCAGAATTCCTGTTTTTATCTGACAATGCCTTCTGGCATAAATTATCAAACATTAGCTTTTTTGCTAGTTCTATACAGCACTTATGTTTAGCATACACTTTACGCGATTTTGTTAATTCAAAATAATTATCATATATTAACATAAATTTAATTTAGCACATAAACTATAATTTAGACTGAACTTGGTATTTTAAATAAAAAAAAAAAAAAAAAATGAAAATAAAGATTTTTTTGTAAATATAAATACATTCTTAACGCCCGTTAAACACACGGGTGTTAAATGTTTTAGATCTACCATCAAACATGACGAAAAAAATTTTTTTACTATTATATCAGCACTTTTTTTCTACACTAGAGAAAATTCATTTGCTATCAAAGCAAATTTCTTCCAAATGTATAAGTTTAACAAGAGATATAAAAAAATAATAATTTCGAAGGTAACGAACAAAGTTAGATAGATTCGCTCACATCTGAGCTGAAATTATAGCTTTGTCGATCGCCTCCTCTTTCTCTCGGCTTACAAAATCACACTGATAAATTATTTTAACTTGTCGCAATCGGTCAATTAAGTTAAGAATCCACGAGCCCATGCTCTCGCCCCGCTGTCCGCGCGGAAAGCGATCAACCACACTCTCGACAACTCGGCACGGTAAAAAGGGGGGTAATTCCTAGATACAAATACAATTAAAAAATACAAAATAAAGAAATATAGTAGAGAGGGGGAGGGGAGGGATAAAAATCGCATAAAATTAAAAGACGAATAGACGCGAGGGCGGGGGGAGGGGAGGTAGGCAAGGAGGAAAATGAAAAGAAAAAAAAAATAATATAGAAGGTAGGTAGTGTAGTTATTCGTAGTACGCGGATTGAGGGAGCCATGATCTCCCTCGTAAAAACTATCATCCTCATCCTCATTATCATCGAGAGACTCCGCGGCGACAGGACACTGTCTCTTGCGCACGCGCGCTCCTATCGCTCGACTGTGAACATTTCTCCTAGGTTCTCACTCGGACTCTCCGCCCGCTCGCACGCACGCACGCGCGGCAACATTCACCTTTTCTCACAATAAATATGTATAAACGCTATTACAGCATCGACAACACTCTCCATCTCTCTCTCTCTCTCTCTCTTTTTCTCTCTCACTCGCTCGTAATAAATACTTTATACACATTTATCGAGTGGCGCGCGGGCGTGCGCGCGGCTTTCTTTTTCTTCATGTCAGTCACGAATAAATACATAGTCCCTCAGAAGTGTGAGCGGCGAGCGAACGAACGAGCAACGAGGACGACGACGACGACGACGAGCACGACGTTTAGCGCTTACATAATCCTCGCGAGGCGACGGACCGACTAATAATCATCGTCGTCGTCGTCGCCAGTAGCTTGGCGATGGTAGCAGCAGCTGCAGGCCAGCGCGCATATCGGCGGTTACATAGAGACGCAGAGCCCCGGGCTCAGGAGAAGGTGGCTGCAGCGGCGGCCGCGGCAGTGGTGCAGCGCCGCCGCTGGTGCTGGTGATGGTGCTGCCGGCGCCTCGGCCTCCGCCCCGTCGATTAGGCGAGCTTCTTGTCGCCGCCGTCCGTGTTCGCCACGTAGCCGTTGTTCGTGCCGCTGCTGTAGCAGCTGTTGTACTCCTTGTTGTAGATCGTCGCGTACGAGCTGACGCCGTTCTGCTTGTGCCGGCCGTTCGAGCCGGCCGACGAGGAGGAGGACTCGTCCTCGAGGACGGGCATACACGCGCCCGTGTTGTTGTTGTTGCTCGTGCTGCCGTTCGCCTTGGCGTCGTGCCTGCGGTACTTGCCCGTCGGGCTGCTGTACTTGGCTTTGTAGAAGTCGGAGAAGAGGCCGAGGAAGAGCAGACCGTGCAGGCCGATCCAGATCATGAAGGTGCGCGGGTAGTCGCACTCGGTGAAGAGCAGCTGGAACTGGTGCGTCATGATCATCACGAATTGGACCTGCGGAAGAGAGACGCTTGTTTGTTGGCTTTCTACTT
>JAPYZP010004579.1:0-10101 GCA_030522985.1 Torymus sinensis
CTTAAATCATATACGCAGAATTTTTTGGAGGCAATTCTATTGGTATTTTGATGAGTTATATTCTTTTGAAAATTATGTCGGTATTTCACATCCCCTTAACCAACAAAGTTGGTTCATTTTCTACCAAAGTACTCCAAATGAAAGAATTATTAAACTGTAATAAAAAAATAAACGTTTGGTTTATAGCTTTCTAATAGAAAATAACGAAAATGACATTCACAATCTGTTATTGGCTATCGTTTATTAAATAAATCTTTTTCATGATAAGATTCATAGGGCCGACAAAGGTTTTGTAAGTCCAATGATTTGTAATACTTTGTTATCATCAGTATAATCCTAAATATATATCGTCTATTCAGTTGAGAAATTCTAAGTGGAAATGACACGATTCAATTAATTGTTACCGAAAATGAATTAAGAAAAACTTATCCGAAATCTTTTTGTGAGAATATTATCGTCAAAGCAGCGATAAAGCTCATTAATTCCAGTGACCATAAATTTACAACGGATGTTTGTCAAAGAGAGAAAGAGAATACCGGGCCATAACGATACGATCGACTTGCGAAACAGCCCGATTCAAACAAACGAGCACGAATGATGGAAAGAGCGACGAAAATTCACGATGCAACGCACCGGCCACCAATAGATTGAATTTCTAAGATGGATGTTACTGGCAAATATCGAGGACAAAGCACTTCTGCACGCGCGCAACTGTCCCTCCCCTCCTGATCGGAGGAAGATCGCCGGACACGATAGGTGCACGAAAAATCTGCGGCCCGCGGAGTTCAAGGATTTTGCCTGAAGAACAACATGTTGTTAGATCATAGTCCTGTGAGAGAGCAAAATTTCAAAGTCAAAATGCTAGCGATTTTACTATGCACCGGTGATGCTAGGCAATTTCATCTAGTCATCCTTACCGCAAGTTACTTCGTACTCGTATAATTTATTCGACAAATAGTAGATAGAGACGGAGACGGTTTTTGTTTAACAAATCTGCACTTTGCAAAGCAATTGGTGTCATGCGCTTGTTATCGAAAGTTCTCTGAATATCCTGACGTTTATCATTCGATTGCGTAATATATATATAAAAATATTTTCATCAAAACATGATTTTTTTAATCGTATATTTTATCATCTTTTGGATAATTACCTATTTTGAATCATTCTTTTGCAATTCCTTCTTCTTATAATTTTCTTCCGATTTTATAATTAAAATAAGTACATATATCTTATAAAATATTGCATTATCGATGTAATTTCAATTTTAATTACGAATTTATTTTAATTTTGAAACATTATGAGCTTTTTAAAATATATACATTTCTCCATAATCAGCGATCATAACGCAATTGAATTTGTACTATATAATTAGTTAAGACCTCTCATTAGAAACAGATTCGAACCATTATTTCTTCTTTTCTTTTTTAGGCGAATGTTGTTTTTGCAGAATTTCTCGTATATTAATATCAACTTGGAAAAATTGGTACTGGTATTTCTAAGATTTAGTTCAAATATGCAAAGCTCCAGCTTTCCAAGGATTTCAGCGATACGTTCTTCCGTTCTCCTCTCTCTCGCTGTTCTCGCTTCCTCCTCCCTCGTACTCTCTTTCTGATCTTTCTTTTTCCTTTTAACTTATCACACAACTTTTGCATGGACGACTTATTTTCTCACTTTACTACTTTTATCTTTCAAGTTTTTTGCCAACATAATATTGATACTTCTTTTTCGCACGGCGATACGCGCATACTTGCGAATACGTCCACACGACACTGTTGCGAAGACGAACGAGTATCTGCCAGCGAGACGCCACTCGTAGAAAATTCGCTATAAGACAAACGAAAGCTGCAATTATTGCAAAATCCTCCGAGCAAACTACAGGCTCGTCCTGTCCTCTTTTACGTGGCAAAATATTATGCAGATGAGCTACGTCTCCAACAATACACGCGGCAATAAACTATTGGCATTTCAATGCAACATCAGCATAATTTAAAATTTACATACATGCATGTAGCCTCGAGTGTTTTTTATTACATTGTATTATAAGGTAAAGGTTCGATTACCTGGACGATTCCTATTAAAGATTAATAAGACCAACTAAACTCTTGACTCATAGGGACAACACACTTGTTATTATTGGTATAAAGTTAAAATGAAAATATTTTTACTTACAACAGTAATCACTTAAAATATCATGTCTCGATATCTTAAAAACAAATTACTTCAAAATGGATTGCAAAAGTGGCTAGAATTTTTAATCATGTCTGACCTAACCACCTTCTTCAATTACAAAGAAGAGATGACGAAGATACGATTTGAAAAAGATGTGAAAAAAACTAATAAAGTGTCGATCAGTAATAAGTGACCGGGACTTTACTATTTTTTTCATATCATATTTTTTTTCTATATGAAATATCTTTGCCTTCCATAGTTCTTTAACTTATTTTGAAACTAAAAATTGCATTAAAATAATGAAAAATACGGTGTAAGCATCTGTAATAACTTCGATGTCCTTAAACATAAATGTTTGTTCCTTCTAGTGTTAACATAACTGAAAAACACCGGGTGATGGCACTACGAGCTGCAGCTCTATGCCACAAAAAGAAGAAGAAGAAGAAGAAGAACATAACTGAAGAGTAACTTCAAAATATATTTTCAAAATATATTTTCAAAATATATTTTCAAAATATATTTTGTTCAATTCAGGTATGAAATAGGACCTTCTCTACGCGTGAAAGTGGGAGAGAAAATTTCGCATTTCGAGTGTATTTTAGGAAACTGGTGAGTAATAGCTATTTTCACGCTGAAAACAGGTGAGAAATGAATAACTGGTGAGAAATGTCCATTTCTACCCTCAAAACACGTGAGAAATGAAAAACAGGTGGGAAATGACCCTATTTCTCACCTTTAAATAGGTGAGAAATGGAGCTATTTCTTACCTGTTAAGAGGTGAAATGGCTCCATTTCTCACCTGTTATTCAGTTCTCCTCTTTTTTAGGTAGAAATCGCTATTTCTCGACAGTTTTAGCTATATTAGTGTTACGTACTTCTTTAAGTAACTTGATGTTACGTTATTAAACAAAACTCGAGTTTTATTATTAAATATGTATTTTCAAACAAATAAATGTAACTAAAATTTAATTGTATAAATAATAATCTATATTTCTTATATGTATACATTTCAATCTTTATTTTCAACTGCGTTGTGTACGACTCGAAATGCCCGATCGTTGAATTCGTTAAAAAAATACGGTGTGTAACACGGGAAGAAAATCTATTTCACTCTCGCTAGAAATAGCTTATTTTCTCCCCTTATTGCACAATGTACAATTGATTATGCGCGACGTCATCGATACTATTTCGCCTCATTCAGCACCGGCCGCCGCAAAATTGTAATCTGCATTGAATCTACACGTCCGGTTCACGGTCAGTGAATTCAGGTGCATTGATTACCTTGATGCTTTGGTTTTCGACTACTTTAAGAGCTGATACTTTTTCTAGGTGTAGCAAAGATAACAATGTATAAATTTAAATTTATTTTATAAATTACTTCATTAACACAATTAGACCCGCAAAAAAGTACGAATTGGAGAATTTCGAAAAATTATAAAGTATCTTATAGTACAATATTCTGTTGTTATAGTATTACAGATTTATAAATAATAAAAAAGTATTATATTCAATAATAATTTGGATAATGAACGTAGATTACAAGTATCGTGCTTTTAAGATACGTACGCAATACATACATAGATAATTTAACATGAGAAATACAAATCAGAAAATTCTTGCATTAGACCAAATCCATCTCAAATCGAACAGCCAGAGTATACCTACCTCATCGATAATTTTGGAATCAAAGTATTCCTGTTCTTCTATAAAAATGATTCGATACGTATTTTTTCAGTTTTCGATGGCAGAAAAATTGCACTCGGTTGGCATTATTAAAATTTTTTTACAATATCTTAACTTCGAAATTTTATTTTTCAAGGTCATCTTCAAACTGCTGCCATTTTATGAGTTCGTTAAGCTTTTGAGTAAACTATAAGTGGTTATACTTACAAGGGAAGCACCAGGGAGGCGGGACCTGGATTTGGCTAAAACTGTAGGAGGTACTTCTTTATGACAAATAATGTGACACGTATCTTGGGGTTTTTCTGAATGGGCCTTTTTCTGAGACCCAACCTGTTTATGTCTAAAATGAACAATTTCCGATAAAAATGGGTCTCTTTCTTTGGTTATAGCTTTTTAAATATTCCGGTCGTGTAAATAGACTAAGAAGTTTATAAAAGAAGGCAAAAAAAGATTTAATTTAAGCTCTGTTTTGTTAAAAAATGTGGATTTCTTAAAAAGTTATAGGCTATCAAAAATATAGTAAGAAAATGATTTTTCTAATTTCTTTCTTTCTTCAAACATTTAACGGGCGGTATTTTAAGCTATCTTCTTACTCTATTTTTGATAGCCTATAACTTTTTAAGATTTTTTAACGAAACACAGCTTAAATTAAAGCTTTTTTGCGTTCTTTAATAAACTCTTTAGCTCATTTCCATGATCGGAGTATTCAAAAAGCTATAATCAAAGAAAGAGACCCCATTTTTATAAAAAATTGTTCATGTTAGACATATGAAAATTTACATGAAGTTAGGAGTGTGTTAATACTTTATCTACCAAACCAGGTATGTTAGATCTCCGGTTTTTCTCCTTGGAGAGAAAAACAATAAAAGAAAAACCTAAATTTTGGTTCGTGCCTTATGGTTGTAGACAACATATAGTCATTATAAATAGACGCGTATTTAGTGCGGTATAAATGCGGTATAAATGATTGTTATTTTTTGCTTTTCAGTTTTTTAGATTTTTTAATTTTATGAGTGGCTTTGGTTTTCTTTTTCTTTGTTTTCACTTCAATAAGCGGACGATTGACAGTTTCGGGTGTAAAGCCAAGTGCTTTATCTTATTATATTTTTGAAATCCAAACATGAGTTTTTTAAATTCCAGGATACTTTGGACTTTAAGCCAATCAATATTTTTAGTTTTTCTATCTTTTTCTAAGTCAACGTTTTGGAAATGAATTATTTTAATTGCATTAGTATAATTTCAAAGTGCTTTTGAAGATTGTGGGAAGTATCATAGTGCTTTATAAGTCCCTCTACACCATCCCTTACCGTGTCCAGTAGCAGAAAACAACCGTTTGATATCATACGGTGCTCGTTTTAATTCATACAGTTAAAAGCGACTTTTCATAATTGTCCATCCGGCACCGTAGGTCGCATAATAGATATCGGTATCCCACATTCCTTTAAAGTGTTATCGATTAATTAATTATTCAGTAGTAGTAATTTAGATATTACATTTGAATATTTAACTTAATTAATCTTATCTTTAAGAATATATCATTTAGACATGCACTGAACGTCCCTAAATATATGAGGAACATTGAAACCTGTGGTCTTTCTAGCCAAATCAGGGACCCCATCCAGTCCCGGAGCCTTTCTTATGACTTAACTCTTCGCACCACGGTCTACGACCTGCTCTTTTGTGCAGCCTTCGAGCTTGAAGGCAGTCTCTACGTAGCTGTCCATAATGATTCGAATTCGTGAACATTCAAGCATTGCACGCCGCTGTATAATGGTCCATGAGAGGCTTGAAGCGCTAACCACGGCTGTACCTTCGATAGATGCTCTTTCCAGGGAGTAGAGAAATATCTCTCAGTCGAATCTGGCTGTTGCCCATCTCTATCTATATCATTCGAGCCATGCCGTTACCCAGATTTGATGGCAAAGATCCCTGAACTACCCGCTGACTATGGCTATGCCTGCTTTCTCCTCTTCGATCAGCTAGCACAGTAGGTCTTGAGCTTCTTTACAGTAGTTCAGGTTGATTTGGAGCATTTTAGCCATAGTTGTTGTGTACTACGAGCTCGTTCGTTGCCTGAAGTACAGGGATGACTGGTTGACTGTACTCTTACAGGCAATTCGCCCACCCTATCTTGAGCTAATTAGATTTTCACAGCTTTTGTGCTGCTGCTACCGAAAGCAGGACAATGGTTGTCTGAGTGTTACTGTAAGAGGCCTTAAGGGGGCTAGACACCTTTTTTCTGAAATTAAATAGTCATATTTTAATACATAAATGTAAACTAACTATTTCCCACTTTTTGTACATAAAAGGGGGTATATTTACCTCACCTTAGACCTTGGTTTGGGCCCTTTATATTGTCCAGAACCATAGTCATCGATGAAACAAGTTTTGTCACTATCCTTAATCTTTGAAATTTTCCTACTGATGGATTGACTCCATATTTGAACTAAATAACTCCTGAATAGTATAATTCTCATATGAGTGTAGCGATTTTTGATCCGATGAGAAAACAAAATTTTGTGCTGTTTTTCAAGAATATTTAAAATTTTTTTAATTTTTTCAATTTTTTCAATTATTTTATTTTTTTCAATTTTTCAATTATTTCAATTTTTCAATTATTTCAATTTTTTTAATTTTTTCAATTTTTTTCAATTTTTTTAGGAGTAAATTAATTCAAATCTGGAGTCAATCGATTAACAGGAAAATTTCAAAGCTTGCGAATAGTGCAAAAACTTGTTTCATCGATGACTATGGTTCTGAATCATATAAAAGGCCCATCGGAGAAAGTTCGAAGATAAGGTAAATATACCCACTTTTATATATAAAAAGTATGATATAATTAGTTTACATTTATGTTACAAAGCTTCAAGCGTCACATGAACCTGAACCACTGTATGGTAGCCCAGAACCTGCTGTACAGGGATCTTAGAACCAAATTGGGTGAGGAATTATACCACCACGGGTTCTTCGCATCTAGGTATACGAAGAACTTCACATATCCAAAAAAATGGACGTCCCCCTGCCCAGATTCATCTGGGTAGAGGTAGATGGCACAAGACTATACAGCTGTATCACCCAGCGATTCAATAGAGAAGTTCCAAAGATCCCTGGATACTATCGTCACCAGCGCTAGAACCTTCCCATTACCGGTAGTAATCGGAGGGGACTTTAACGCCTGGACAACCGATCGAGAAGCAAGAAGACGAATCACCGCGGACGCACACTACTCGAGGCCTTCGCGATACTAGACCTAGACATTGCTAACACAGGGACAATGCCGACCTACATCAAAAGAAATAAGTCATCCTGTACGACGAGCTGTTTAGGTAACCACTCCAAAATGGAGTGTGGATGGTATCCTCTGCGGACGATGTTGTCCTCATCGTCGTATATCTGAAATAATGAATTTTTTGTAAGCTTTTTCTATAGATTAGACTAAATAATAAATTAGATTATAATTCCTACAATATTTAATTTTAATTTTAAAGTCTTAAAATGTTTAAATTTCATCGGTTTGATGTGTATCATGATTTCTTTATTGACATACGTAAGAAGAGGCAAGATTTCTTTAAGCTTATAACTTTTCTTACAAAATACTTTTTCTTAAAATTAAATGCTTAATGGAATCGCGAGTTGCTATAGAATCATTAGAAAAAAACTGTGTACAAATAGTATATTACTCAACAAGGGAGGTAAAGAGTTGGCCAGTCCAGAGCACGTGCCAGTCCTCGCCTTCGGCTCGGGCGGCAATTTACACGTGCTCTGGGATGGCCCTCTTTATCCCCATGTTGAATATACGATTTTTCACCATACCCGGGACGAAAATACTACGTTCGCGTTTCGGAGCCGGAAGCGAAGTGGTACTTTCGGCCATGGTATAGCGAAAAATAATTTTTAAATTGAAATGTTGTGTAGCTATGTTTTGGTACAGGGAAAAGTGAATTTGCCATATGCTTAACTAATTGCACGGAGAGAAATAATGTAGGAAAATTTACAAATTTCTGTGAATAAATTACAATTTTTCATGGTAAAACGAAGACAGACAATTTTTCCAATTTAATATGGTGAATTTTATAACAACACGTATAGAAAATATTTTTCGAGAGTTAAAAAGTTTAAAAATTTCAATTTTATTGCCATTATTGTCGTATCAGTTTTTATTCTAAAATCAAAAGAAATAGTAGAGATTATTATATAGATATTATTAAAAAAAATAAGTACATTCATAAGTCTTTCTCTAAAAAAATTCGACATACGAGCATAGGCATCATAGTTTCTATGAGTGAGATTATGTGAAGTTTTCGATTCTGAAATCAAAGATTAAGAACACATAACTTTCTATAGGGCTATGAATGAATGAATGAATTTGAGTTTATTTTTAGTAAATTTATTTTTAGTAATATTTTTAGTTTATTTTGGTAAATTCCAAAAAGATACAAAAGGCTATAGGTTCTCGATAGCAATGAGGACCACTAACCCACGCGAGTTGGGCTCTCGCTTCGCCCAATCCTGAAATTAGGGATTAAGCACAAATAACTTTCTGTACAACTTACGAGGAAATTGTATATCTTCAGGTAAAGGTAATATATGGGCTGAACAGTGACAGTGACTTTATATAATATATAGAGATATAAGAAGTCTATCGTTTCCACGCCACCCAAGAGGTAGATAGATAGTTGCGTTTTTTATAGAGGTCCCCGTTTTTACTTCTATTAAATAAACATATCTATTTTTTTTTTTAATTTTTATAGTTAGTTAATTAACATAAATTTTAAGCTTGAATTTCATTCAAAACTTTTAAACTTCATATGAATTTCAAAGATCGCTCAAAGTATAACGCTAAAAATATTAATTATGAAGGTCGCTGAAAGCAGACCATTTTTGAATAATTTCTGAAGGTCACTCAAATCGAAACCATTGTTGAACTTGAAAAAAAGTAAATCGATTTTGAAGGTTAAACCAAAGATCTGTTCAAAGGTCAGTGAATATATATTAATGTTAAAGGTTGCTGAAAGCTAATCAATTTTAGAGGTCTGATAGCAGACCGATTTTTAAGGTCGCTGATAGCAGACCGATTTAAAAAATATTTTTTAATAAAATCGCTGATTGCAGACTAATTTTTAAGACGTTTTTTAATACATTTTCTTTTTTCTTTTAATTTAAAAGTCTATAAAAAAATTATGTATATCTATCTAAAAAAATTCTAATTGGTCTACTTTTAGCGACAAATTGAATCTTCTATCAACGACAGTGACAGTCGATCTATTATTAGCGACCTTAAAACTCGGTCTGCTATGAATCTGCTTTCAAAATTGATCTACTTTCAGCGACCTTAAAAAAATGATATCTCTATATATTATAATGTCTCTGTGACTATTCAGCTCATATATTATCTTTACCTGAAGATATACAATTTTCTCGCATGTCGTACAGAAAGTTATTTGTGCTTAGTCCATAATTTCAGGATCGAGCGAAGCGAGGGCTCATCTCGCCTGCGTTCGTGGTCCTCATTGCTACCGAGGGCAATACACAATTGTCCCGCATTCCCTGAAAAAAGTTATTTATCGAAAACGACACATAAACTTACTCACTCACTCGTCGAAACTACGATGCCTATGCTCGTAGGCAGGGAGGGAGGTCTGAGGGGTTGGGGGGCGGGGGGGCTGACCAGTTATTTTAATATACAAAAACTCATAGAAATACCCTGATTTTTACATTATGTTGAGGGGTGGCTTGATTTCAAATATTCAGAGCTAAGATTTTCAATCATTGATTTACATTCAATTTGCAAATTTTTCAATAAAAGTATATCCAGCAATTTTCTTAAAATTAAAAACCTTTCCCAAACCTTATTGCTACCGTCTATTAAATGGCCAATTATTAGAGGTAAATGTATCACTATAAGGTCAGCATTTGGGAAGCATACAAATTGACATTTTCATTAGTCAAAAATGATTTTCGAATTTCACGAGGCTTGTCTTTTTCGTACGGTCCATAATGAAAATTTGTGACTCGGTTATTTAACTCTTCCAATATTAATCTTCCATTACTAATTAAATGATTGAATAATAAGGCTAATTCTGTACGACAAATTCCAAGAAGAATGTCATGCATTAAGTCACATGTCAGATTTTCACTGACGTGGAATCTCTTTTCAAATGCGAAATCGAAAGTAGGATATTTAAATGTTTTCCAAATTTGTTTAATAAGATGATCTCGACTCATCGTCAAGATCATCTTTAACCTAAT
>JAPYZP010004580.1:0-15330 GCA_030522985.1 Torymus sinensis
CATGATCAAGTTAGTCAGTTTCATTTTAAAAGTTTGTTTCAAATAGTTTAAATTATACGATAATAACGTATAAGTTTCGTAAATAAAATCATGAAATCTGTCTTATACTATTTTAATTATTTAGTTTTAAATACTCAAAAGCAAAAATCCAATCTTCAAAATTCAAACGTATTCGATTTTGGCGCTTATTCTATGTAGATCAATCAAATGATCCAAGGCCAACCAATCAAAACAGTCTTATTGTGATGACAGATTTTCTCCATCACTTTTTTAAGAGAGGATATATATGTATATGTATACAATTAGTACCTAAACATAAGAAGCTTGGTTTATCAGGCAGTTTTAGTATTTCTTTGAGAAAATGCCCAAGAAAATACCTCATGTCTATACAATATAAAGAAATAAAAAATGAATGTTCGAGATTCGCAATAAACTTCTCTAATTTCTGTCTATTTTGCGCTCGAATAAAAAATAGCAAAGTGATGCTATGTAAATAGTATATGGTTTATTTTAAGAAAAAAAGTTCTTTCAAAAATATTTCATCACTTTTTCTCAAAATTTTGTACGATAATCAAGATTCCTGAATAACCAATTTGATGATTACTTAAGGTAGACTTCAAATTCATTAAATTCACCATTTTATTATAATATCATCGTAAATATTGATATGATCAGATGCTCAGTGATGTATGGATTGAATTAATATTCCAGAAAATCGAATCAATGATTACAAAATTATATGTATAAACTTCTCATTCAAATATACGCAGAATATTGTATTATCCTAACATTTTGATTGCTTAATGTTAGGATAGCAAAGCAGCTAGCAGATAGCAAATGAGTTTGAAAATCGCACTCAGTGTATCAAACAGATGCCAAACGAGTTTTTAAGCTAAAAAGAAAACAAATAATTAAAGCGAAAATTAATTTTTACATTGCAATTATATAATTTTGAAAATAAAAGAAAGTTTTGCACACAGGCACCACTGCAGAAGGAAAAAAAATCCCCCAGAGAAAGTAATTTCCTGAACAAAAAAAAATGTTCATAAAGCCATAGAATATTACTATTGTCGAGGGAAAGAGAGAGAGAGAGAGAGAGAGAGAGAGAGAGGGAGAGAGGGAGACAGCGAGAAAAAAGGCGAGCCAAAGAGTTTTATGGCTCGAAGCACTTTTGCATGAGCGCGCGTGCACTTTCATACCGACTCATAAACGCTTTTAAGTTCACGACCACTTCCACAGTAGGTCAAATCACGGAAAGTGCGAGCTGCAAAAAGCCACCGCGGCAACGGGAATTTCAGGACAACAAAGGCGTTATCAAGGCGCAATGAGTGAAAACGTAAAAGTTAAACAGAAATTGTAAAAGGCCATTCGCTATAAGTGCCATACGCTCGTTGTAAAATCCTTTACGAGCCTGCGAATACCCAAGAGGTTAAGGTTTTATTATTTCTGGTGCTTTACGTAGAGCGTAATTAACAATTTTAATTTCACTGCGATATTATTATACCTGCGAACTAAACCATCATTTAGATAGTAGTCAATGAATAAACATAATATTCACATAGTCGATGAACAGTTTGAATCGACTAATTTGCAATTTGTGAATTTTTTTCTGCAAGGATTTAAAAGATTGAGCAAGATATATTTTATCAATGAAACGTATTTATACATAAAACATAGTATACCGCTAATATTATGCTTAAATCATTTTACTTTAAGATTAAAAACATGTTATCGATTCTATTTATACAAATTTATGATAATTAAAATAGTGCATTTTTACCTTTAGATAACTAAATTGACCATTTTGAGATGAACTTGGGAACTTGAAAAAGATGTTAACTTGTCAGACGGTCTGACCATACCTGACCATTCAGGCTATATCCTTTTCATTTTAGAAACAGATACGATACAAACCATTCGATTTGATTTTAAAACCGTTATTGAGAAACATTTGCATATTTTTTTTCGATTTCAAATCAGAATATATACGAATTGACGCGTCACTTTTCCTCCAATCTCGTGATTAGCGAATCACGTGCAGGTGTATATAATACATAACGCGAAATTGCCAAAAAATTTCAATCTTCACTTACGAAATCGGTTCGATTGAGAAACGCGCGCGGGCCGGGGAGGGGGGGGGGGGGGGGGGCAAAAATGTTTGTGTTTTCCTTTCGAATCCTGCACGATGTAAAAATTACGCGTCGATCCAAAATACAGCAGCACCCCTTACATAAGGCTTCGAGGTGGCGCTCAAAAATCTCGAAAGAAAAAAAAAGAACACACACATGTATGCATACACGCCTATAATATATTCACGAAAACAAGGCGCCCGGCGTGCTACGCTCCCGTTACGCGAGAACCAAAACAATATAGTCACGATCGGCGCATATATCATTAACGCTTATAATACATATATAGGTACTGTATTATATTACACGGGGCGGCGATTTCGGAAGGACACGCCGCGAGCAGTCTTCCCCTTCCCGGGGCATCGGCGCGCGATATAATACGGCCTTAGGTAAGCCGAGCCAAGGACGTGCGTTGGTCTCTTCTCCCGCGCGGCGGTGAAACTCCAGCTCGCGAAAACCCGCTGCTGCTGCTGCTGCTGCTGCTACGTGAAAAGAATTATTGCGTAACGGAATGACGCTCTTTCTCTTTCATCTCTTTTTTCCTCTCTTCGCGCAGCTCGCGCTCGCGCGCGAAAGAAAGAGTATATAGAGGGGAAAGGGGCGATTACGTCAGCGTAAATAAAGAAGGCGCCTCGGAGTATAGGCCCATTTCTCCTCTACCCCGGCCCCCTTTTTACTCTCTTTTTGCGCTCTCGAGCGAGCCCGCTCTCTCGCACGAAATTGAATCACAGCTCGAGCGCGCGCGTCGATGACTCGGCGGCTTTTTTCGGTGTCCGCGGACTTTTTTCCCCCCGTCGAAAGGATCGCGCGCAGAAAGAGAGAGATATACCTTCTCGCCTGCCGATTTATATAGCGAGTCTTAGTATATCGGCCTTCGGCATGATCGAGACCCTGAAACGATCGGTCGTTTACTCGATTCCCAGCTTTTTTTTACCCCCTCTTGCCGTCAGATCGGTACTCGAGATTAAGTTGTATATTTGTCGATAATGACGGGGGGCGAAAGGGAAACAATTTATCTTCGACCGAGAATCCTTCGAGGATTTACTCCTTCGAGGCTTCGCTCGAGGAGATTGGATAGTTCTTTTCAATCAGCAAATTTTTTACCCGCTCCCTCGAGGTTGTTGCGTTTTTATCGAAGATTTATAGATAGAAGGAACAGGTGAATCGTTGGTCCTTTTCGATGAATCCATCAATTATCCGCTGTTTCTTTTTTTTTTTTAATTTTTTGTTGTAGAGATGCTAGATGTTTGAAAAAATGGTTAATTGCATGTCGGTATAAGCCTTTGAACAGGTTTTAGTCAATATTTAAATGATTCATCCCCGCGAGACGAACTTGTTTTATTTGCATGTGATATGCAAAGTATTTACTATATTTGAATAATGTGTCAATGACCTTTTCGATTATAATATAATTTTTATTTTATATATAATAGTTTTATCTGAAAAATATAACAATATTAGTTTTCATTCGTAAAGAAAATATATGTAAAGTCACACTTTTTGTGACAATTTTAATCGAAAACCAAATTTTTGGAACAGCTACAAATTAAATTAAATAACTTATGTGTTTATTACTTAAATATAAAATTATTCAAATAATTACGATATACATGTTACGTTTTTTGCAATTTGAATCATCACTGCACAACGAAAGTTTGTTACGATAACTTTTACAATGCCTGACAATTAAATAAAATTTATGAAAATTTTAAACTTGATAAAAGCTCATGTTTATAAAACTTTTAATATAACAGCTTATTATCGGTTATGTAATATTATGCAACAAAAATATGTGGGATTGTTAAGTAAGGTTTGATATCCAACATATTAAACTTTTCTTATAAAATTAAGAAAACATTAAATTAACGCTTACGGTATATACATACATACAATTAGAACTCCATAAGATACCAATATTTACGCATATGTAATAAGTAATAAACTCGTTATTAAAATTTTACATTTTACATTTTTCAATATTAAAAACTCATAAAGTTTTTTAACCGACTATTTCAGGCACTAACATACAATAATAATCCATATATCTGATATGACACAATACATTTATGATTCTACAGTTAATCTAGCATAACTTTGTTTTTCGATTCTGGAAAAAGGCAAAAAAAAACGCATTATCAGTTGTAGTTTTATTTTTTAATAATTTTATTTATTTATTTATTTATTTATTATTTTTTTTTCAATGTATATGGTTGATCCTTTGTGACCGAAAAACATTTATTAATAGTAATTTTAGTCAAAAAAGTACGATACAAAGTTTTTTTTTAATGACTCATTATTTTTCTCGCATGTCATGCAATAAATAGAAGTATAGATAATATATAAATATCCTTAACATCGTATTGATAACTAGAGTTTACGTTTGCGGAAATTTGTTAAATTTTTGTAGATTTCCAAGCAAGACCTCAGTCTTACTCGCATACACTGCCGTAACATTAATCCGAGAAAAATCACTATTACTTACTCGCGATCAGGCGTGCGCGCACTCTCTCGAACCTCGGTATAGGCAAAAAGTCGCGAAAAAACGACCCCGCAATATAAAAGCGCGCGCAATTAAGGCGCGTTAATGCGACGTGGAAAAGATCGCCGGGGGGCGCGAAATCGCGAGAGTTTGGAAAACGCGTTTCCGCGCGTGTATGCGCGCGCAACTGATTTCCCGTATAATTAGTCGCAGCAACGTGTGTGCGTGCGACGTCGACGTCCATGTTACATGGCACATGATCGTTATAAAGCGCCGCGAGTAATGCTTTCCTATTATATTCCGCGCGTGCGATGTGATGCGTACGGCGAGATTTTTTTTTGCACTTGGCTTTGTCACGCCTTTCGTGTAAGTGCACGATGCATATCATTATAATGTATAGAGAAAACGGAAAAACGCTGTTATCGAGTGTATTATTAATTGTATTCAATGTGCTGAAAATTTTCTAATGGATTATCTGGAATGAGACGTTTAAGACTGATGTTATAATAAACATGTTTGATTTCTTATGAAATTAATTTCCTTAATATAATTGAATATAAAACGTAACAGAGAAGCACAGCTTTCAAGCTAGATCCAATCGATCTTAGTATTAATACTAAGTTTCATTTTTAGAAATAATATTAATAATTCTAGACATATAATAATTATTTAGTTGATTAATAGTGTTTTGCATGCCTGAAAAAAACATGCGTGAAAAAAATTTTTATTCACTGTTGCACAACACTACGTAAATAAACAAGAAAACAATTCGATGTAAATTCTAAAGGTGCATTGACATATGTACAACAGGAAGTGAGGCGAAATATTCAAGCATTTTATCGCTTGCGCTTTCAATGAAGCATTACTTATAGAAAGTATTTTATTCGCATTACGAAATTTCTCTACTATAAATTTTACAAAGAAAACTTTCTTCAAAAGAAATTGAACCTCTACTATATAATACGCTCAAAAGCGCTGTCATATTAAAATATCAACATTATTTCCGATGAATAGCCTAACAAACAATAAAAATTGATTTAGTCTGCGTTGTAAAATCATACCGATAAATAGTGTGCTTTCAATCAACCACTCGGAGCACAACATATATATGCATAATAATGCAAAATCTCTTCATTATTATTCACAAAGGAATAAAAAAAAATCTAAAAAAAAACTTAATCTTCATCAAACATAATATACTTTTCAACAAATGCAAAGCCGATAGAAAAAAAAGATCCACCGCAGGTATACAAAACCGAGCCGTGAAAAAAGAACCTCTCGTTTATTTCACATTCCTGATCTGATGAGAGATCTGTTTTTTCTTCGACCCGCCGCCGAGTCGCAAAAAAGTCGTGCATATATATATACGTATACGCGTTTAGACACATTCGCGTCGGTGTTTACAGGAAAGTCGCGAGTGGAAATCACTTGTTCACGTCATCAGGTGCGCGATTGGCGCTACTCTCGCCTATGTAGCTATACAGAATAGGAGAGACGACGACGATGGCGGTGTATACAGCAGCGGCGACGACGACGACGACGAGCCTTACCCTATATCCACTTTCCCCTTCGTTTCGTTCGCGCGCGGGCGACTTTCTTCGGCGCACGTATACTTACATATCGAGAGTCGCGCATTCTCGCGCGTGCTCGAGTCGTACGGTGAGCTAACGTAAATAACTCGCGGCTATACGATCGTGTCTGTGTATGGCTGTATGTTATACCTGGCGACTGACTGGACTGTGGAATTGTATTGAGCGAGACCGGTGTCGAATTAAATCATAATGAAAGTGAAATGATGAGTCGATTAGTCGTTTTTCGATTAGAATTAACGTAATTTGCTTCTAAAATTTGCCAAGAAATTCTTACACAAACTAATAATTCTGAGAGTTGCCGATCAATATAAATTTTATGATGATTGTTTATGAGCGTACAATACATTTTTTAAGTATAAACAAAAGCTTATTGATATATGCAAAAATGGATATAAAAAGCCGTTCCTTATATAAACAATGAATTTATTTAAATTTCTTGTAAATACGGATGAAAATAAAAATAAAAGAACGAAGTCGACAGATTTGTTTTCAAGTACTGTTTATAAATAGTATAGAACTGCACATGAATGGTATTACGTGCAAAGAAACAAAAAGGTTGTATAAATTTTATTTCAAGGGGAAAATCGTTATAAATTTTATAACCAAGTCCTTAAAAATTATTAACCTGATTGTGATATTCAAGTGTACTTGAGACCGTATTAAACAGTTGACTTTGAGAAAATTCAACCACTTTTATTTGCGACTCTCCAATGTTAAAATACTTTAATTGGGCCAAATACAGACTACCCGTACCTATGAAAATGTCATTAACTTAAATAAATTTTTAGTTTAATATTAAAATAAGTATGATATTGCTACTATTACAACTTATATTTTCCTTATTGCTACTAAATTTTTAGTTTAATATTAAAATAAGTATGATATTGCCACATCTCACCCGCACTATTACGACTTTTAAAATTAATCGTTACATCATGTAGTCATCATCACCGTTAATCGACACATCTCTAGCATCATTACGCGATATAATGAGCCCACTTAGCGAGAGCGACCAACGATTAGAAAAAGAAAAATTAATAAGACAACTCCTTCTCCTCCTCCCACTCCTCGCCGAAGAATAAGTAACTGCACGGGCAAAAAAAGTCGCAAGAGGTAGAAGAAAGAGAAAAAAAAACAAAAGAGCCAGAGCGGTAGGAGAAAGAAAAGAAAGCCCGGGCAGCCGCAGGTGAAACGAAGAGCGCGCGGCGGCTTTTCTACCTGCTTATGTGTGTGGAAGTGGCGCAGCATTGCCGGGGGGAAGGACGCCCGAATCTGGGCCAGAATCTCCTTCTTGGTATATCTTTCTCTCTCCCTCTTTCTCTCCGCTTCTTCCTGACACTCTCCCTTTCGAAATAATAATTATTTAATACCCCGCCGGCGACGCCACGCAGGTGAAATGTGCGTACTACGTGCGTGAGCCGACAGGCTGGCGCCTCTCCTCTCTTCTCTTTCTCTCTTTCTCTTTCTCCTTTCTTCCTCTCATAACATATACTGCCGTTGTACTGCTTCATGCGCGCGCGAATCAGCTTTCGTTTTTTGGGTCGCATCTTGTGTATACACACACATCTGCGATCTCGGCTGAATCGCAACACATTAATTTTTCTTCCACTCCTGTCTGGCTTTATGTAAATGTATATTATGCTGTCCTGGATATGCTTGTTTGTTTTTTTCCACGTTTTTTCTTGTAATCCTGATTAATTATAAGATAGCGATTACTTTTACGCTCTTGGAATGATACAGTTATTATCTAAACAAGTATACTGTCAACATAAAAAGAAACTTGAAAAAAAGCTAATGACATAATCACGAGCTGATAAGTATCTATTAGTAGCATTATTAATTGAATGATCCTGAATTTAATTTCATTGTTCGGTTGATTTCGTGATCAATTAATATTTTAGGAAAATATTTCAAAACGGAATGGGTACTTGCATTATTTTTCAAATGATATAAAAAGCAAAATTTATTCATTTTAAAAAATTCAAAAATATTTTAATCAATAAATGGAATCCAGTTTTTAAAGACCACATCTGGTTTTCAAAACTTTTCTTTGAAGAAATAATAAAAATTCGAAGGTCAAACAAAGTCCAATCACTTTTGTAAATAAAGCTTCAGAACGCATGAACAGATTTTTAATAACATTTTTGTAACTACGAAATTCCATACTTTATTACACTTAGCCTTACAGAAATATTATATCTTTCTCCAACCGAAAAATTTTCCAGCACTATGCGCATGTAGCAGCGCCGCATAATTGTATCATATATAACTTACTTCTCTCAAAAAATTACCATCTCTCGCGCGAAACGAAAATTTTCCTCTGCATCGTCACAATCGCCGCGCCGCGGTCATAATACATAATCGAACGCACATTCCCCATCGGTGAGCAAGTAATATACTTCCTCGTTATATACTTTTCTTTCTCCCTGCACGTATATACAGCTTCCAGTGGTGCAGGCGGTGGCGCCTCGTTATACTCGCGGCGACAATTTATTTTTCCTCTCCCGAGTATATACGCGTACTTATATATATACCTTTTTCTTCCTTTCTTCCTTTCTTACGCGCTCGCGGCCATGCACGCGCGACAGGCGCCACCGCTTTCTTCGCGCCGCGGCGCCAGTCGTTCGCGATCCTTACGCCGGAATTTTATATATATACATATATACAGACTTAAACATGCGCGGGCGCGCGAAAACAAGCCGTAAATTGACTTGCGTCAAAGCGCGCGCGCTGCACCACACATCCTTTCTCGCGGAAAAGGCGAGCGTGTAACGAGAAGACCGCAGCCAAGGCGGCTACCGTTTGCGGTCGCCCGTTCCTTTTTTTTTTATTCGAAAGGAGACTTCATTCTTCTTATTTTTCTCACTCTCTCGATCGTCTTCGTTTTTTATAGCGTGCAGTGCTGCAGAATTTCGAGAAAAAATCCGCTTTTTTGGAAGCGGCCTCGTGGCGCCAGTGCGCGCAAGCGAGCGATCCAGCCGCGCGTTATGAAGGCGTGTCGATGAAAGTTACGCGCGTTTTGAACGGCGAGAAACTTTGTTGCATCGATTGTAAAAGTTCGTGTATATACCTATATGTTGATGAACATTTGGTGGCGCATTTTTATGAAGGTATTAGTATAGAGATATAATATAATTAAACGCTAAAAGACTGAAATTATAATTAAAATTAATTGATTAAATTTATAATTATTATAAATAAAATTACAAAGTCAAAATTAAAAATATTTATTTTCTCCAAAATTCTGTCGAAAATTTTAAAATGATATAACGAAATTGATGAATGAACGAATATAACGAATTGCAACTTATTTCTGTAAAATAAATAAATATTATGAGGGAGACTACCTCATTATGATTTCATAAAAATGATGAATTTTACTGAAAATTATATCTCATGTAGGTATATACTTTTTATATGATTTTTTAATTTAAAATACACAATGTCACAGGTGAGCTCCCGGAGAGTGAGCGCGTACTGCCATGAACCTGAAAAGCATACGATACCGATTTATGCAGAGGCCCGAAGAACGAAGAGGCGTAGCCCAACATAACCTCCGGGTCCGCAATGCGCCGATGTCGACAGCTAAGGGACGCCGAATATCAAAGGCGAATGGCATCGACTATTGCGAGTTAGCAGAGCAACGAACAGCGAATCCGCGAGGCACTGAATCACCGGCACGAAATCGAGCGTCAAATCAAGGGGGAAGGAACAGACAACCGGTGAACAATGATTCCCCACTTATGAGCCATAGGGCGAGGATATAAAAATGGAGGGAAGCGCATTCAGGGCGGACAGAAAGAGAGAGAGAGAGAGAGAGAGAGAGAGAGAGAGAGAGAGAGAGAGAGAGAGAGAGAGAGAGAGAGAGAGAGAGAGAGAGAGAGAGGGGGGGGGGGGGAGAAGGACGGAAACAGATCCGAGAGGTGAAGAGTTCGAGTCGACACGAGGACGACCAGAGCCAGCGATCCACGAGGGGACGTCGATCGGTGACATCGCGAGCGCGTGTTAGGGTTTCTCACTGCATCGTTTCGAGTCTCGACTTGGAACGACACGAATACCTCAAACCCTTCGCACGTGTATGACCCGAGATCGGCTCACACGTAACATTAACATTTTGGTGCTAGGTGTGGGGTTTCTGTGTGAAATAATTGGTCACTTATTTATATCGCGAAATACGCACCGAATACGTGACGTAGGCAAGCACAGAGCATCAGCTTCAATCATTCGAATAAGTACAGTTTGTGTGAGATACGTAAGTGGTGCTAAAAAAGACGAACACATCAGCCCATGTAGAAATAAGCTAGAGTGGCTTGATTTAATTAAGGGAGAGAAGGGCATATTTTGCAGTGGTTTTAATGTACAAAGTTATAAATTTGGGTCAGCCGGTGTACCTAGCTCCCTTATCTCAAAAGTGCCATGCTAGAACGTCGAGTAGAAACAACTGCAGAGAACTTGTAGTTCCGTCATCACCAACTGATGTAGGGCTGGACTGTTTCTGGTCCCAGGGTACGCGACTGTGGAATTCGATTCCTCGCGATATTAAGAATGTTTCCTCGGCGAGTAAATTTAAAGCGGCGTTTAGGTACTTGATGCAAAGGTCATGCGATGTCGACTGTATATATGTGTAAATAGACGTGTACTGCTATTTTTATAACAGTACTAAATCCTTTTGTGATTAATCTTCTGACATACATCGTGCGAATAAAACAATCTGATGAATTCAATCTGCAACCGCTAGATTGAAGAGTAACTACGATCAATTATGTGATGATACTTCGTGACTTGGCGATTGCCATTGACTATGTTTCTGATGATTATACGTTTGCGATATAATGTACACAAACGTTAAATATGTTCAATAACTTTGAAACATCCTGAGACGGGTTTTCCTAATAGGATTTATCCCACGTGGTTTGCCTATTAGGTTTTCCCCGTCTCACAGACATAAGCCTGGGTGAATGTGGGATGGTAGACTGTAACTTAGATATTTTATAATTTATAAATAAAAACTATTCTATTCTATTCTAGTTTTATTATCCAAAATTATTTGTGTCCTCCGTGGGAAAAATTACCGTGTGGCTAAGAGGAATTTTTATTTAAATTTTAATCGGAGTTATAATTTATTCATATTGAATACACCAAATAATTTTGCTTCTTTTGAAAAAATAATTCTCGAATTATATTATACGACCCTTACGATTATCATTTTTCTCTCCGAGCGTTCATTAAAGAAAAACTATAAACGAATAAAGAAAATTTTTGTTTCATATACGTTAACTATAATGCTTATCAAATTGATGGCAATCAGCGTGAAAGTTATAGGAAAAGCGAATGTAAGGGTGGTACTTCGCATGGCGTCAAGTAGAAAAGCTGCGCATTATACGAATATTTCGTCAGATATTTGACACCGGAAAGAAGAATAAAATTGATTACAAAGCGCATGGAGTTGAGTGGAAAAATTGTGCATTTACCGATTTTTTTTTAAATATTCAGGGTTATGGATGATACGTTGATTTAATTTTTTATATTTTTATTGCGGCCCCTCAGACGCCACGATATAAGGATGATTTATTAAACTTTTGGTACAACTGAAAGTAAAATCTCTACCGACTTTATATACACTTATAGAATTATCAGTATAAACGTTATAATAGACAAAAACCTGCCACTTATTAAAGTAATAATAATACGCATAAAACGAAATTGCTGAAATGGTTCATCGAAATAAAAGTGACAATAATGCATTTTTGTACACCGACACCGCGCTAATGTTCAGAGTGAATGCTCGCAAATTAATAAATAAATGGAGGAAAACTCGATAAACACTCGTCGGGGAATCGAACCCCGGACCTTTCGTTTTCGTGACGAGTGCTCTATGACCACTGATCTACCGAAGCCGGTCCACGTCTTTCGTCGGATCTTCCTCATATTACTCAATGCAACCTGATCCGCCTCGTCAGGTTGTGCCTAGTATGCACATACGTAACAACAATCACCTACAACATCATAATTATATCGGGGAAAAACATTTCAAAGATATTTTTGGTGGAATAGTCTGGCATTGATAACTGTTAAAACCTGTTATATCCGAGGTTAAATGGTAAAAAGGTTTTCTCATGGATATTACATATATAATTATAAATAAAAATGCAATTTAATGTAACATACTTAAAAAGAAAAAAGAAAAAATAAAATTCCTATTACCTTGAAGATTTTCGTGTTTCCACGACCAAGGCCTTCAAAAAGCAATAAAACAACAATCGATTGCCTAAAGCCGAACGCACACCTACCGACCTGTTAATCACCTGTCGACAGTCATTTGCAGACCATAACGTAAAGATCAACTCAGAGCTCGCGTATATGTACGAAACCCATGGCGAGTAAACAAATAATGCTCGGTTTGTTTTACTCATTATAGCAGCCTGTCATAGCACACCGGCCAAAAATGTAGACGAACGGGCGATGATTATTATCGGATTAGAGTCGGAGCGAAATCTCGTCTCCGCCTCTATATAAGACGCGCGGAATCCAGAAACATGTTCCGTTTCAGCATTCCTCGCCAGTAGCCTCGCTCGCTGCGACTGGTTTTGACGACGACTGTGTCTCCTCGAGAACAGTGCTTATGTGCGCACTTGATCACTTTTCGATGTATACAGGGGGATTAAGTTCCCATGAAAATGTTTTGTAAAAGGTAAGCTTCAGAGGCCTCTAAAGCTTATCTTTTTGGAGTTTATGAAATTTTTATCGGTAGAGACTATATATATATATCTTGCATTATTTAATATGTACTTAAGCAGTAAAATTGCTGTTGTAACCTTTGTTTTTATTAAATTACGATACTTTTATCATTGAAAAGCTTATAGTATAAGGTCAATTATTATATATGTAAAGAGATAACAATATTTATATAAGTTCACAAATGCGACTTAATTAGTTATACAGTTCCATGTATAACGATAGCAAAATTTGACTGAAGGGCATGATGATCCCCTTATAAATCCTTATCAACCATATCTTAAGCTAAGTAACACGTAATACAAAGCTTAATGGCGGTAAATTTACAATTTTAATACTATTTAAAAATAAAACGTTGAATTACATTCGAATTTAAAGTGTCCAAGTATTCGTCACTATAATTCAAATAGCTGATTCATTTAGCACATTAATGACTATATTACCTTACATTCTACGCCGCGTCGCAAACAATTCAGACGGGCCCCTCTTTGCTAAATAAAAAAAAATCTCCACTTCAAATTGTTCATAATATGATTTACCATTCAGAAAATTTATGAGCAATAAAATATATAACTCCGATGGTAATTGCATTTTCAAATTTACAGTATATATTTTGAACCGGATAAACGAAATACGCGCAAAATATCCGATTCGAAATTGCTCCCGCTGAACATAACAATATAAAAAGCTAATAAATCATGCATTTTTTCTTTTCTTTTGTTTTCAAAACAAAAAGTAATACGCACGTTTACGCGATGTGTAAAAAAAAAAACGAAACATGGCCGTTACAAGAAATATATTACTTTCCGTCCACGTTTTCTCCGCCCATCAAACGGTTATATAAGGCCTCATACCGGCGCAGTGAGCATTCTTTCAGCTATATATATATATATATATATGTACTCAATTTAGGATATATGACCATAGTAATCCCCATTAAGCGCCACGAAGTTTTATGAATCTCATTCATTACAACCATAAAAATCCCATTTCAAGAATACGATATGCCAACCGCACTTTCATCGCGAAAATGCCACACTATAGGTATATATTAAAAATTCGCGCATTATCTAAGCCATGAGTTATTACACTCCGATGTCTTATCAATCACGCGACGAGCCAAAGTTACACAACACTCGCACACCTTCGCTCGACGCTCGCTTAAAAATCTGATACCTCTTTATTATAGTGTACATACTGCACATACTTAAAGTCGCAACCTCGCGCGCGATGTGCATCAATACAAACTCATCGGCATTTCCCTATTAAAGAGAAAGCCGCCGCCGCTGCACGCGGGAATAATTACGAACTAACGACCTTTATACATATATACGTGCAGCCGGCCGGGGAGGGGTCACGCCGCGTGTATATGACATAATAATCCGGCGTAAGGCGTGCGTGCGTGCGTGCGTGCGTATATATACGCGGCCTCGCATGCAGCGCCTGCGTGACATAATGTGTGCGCCATGAGGTCCATTGCATAATTATATTCGCTTGCCAGAACGTTCCATACCTATACCTACACGGCGCGCGGGCGCGTAGTTTGTACACCGTAGCGCCCGGCTGCGTGACGATTCGCATGCGTCTTTTCGTCTAGACGCGTATATATATAGGTTGTTGGCTTTTTCAGGAAGCTGCCGACGGCTTTTCTCTTTGCCCTCGTCTACTCGCGTCTATACCTAGGCCGATAATCTTCTGACACAACTGCAATCAGGCCGTAATGAGAGCGCGCGGCAACTGGCTTCTTATTATGATACTATTATATATATATATATATACACACGACTCTGTGTATACATACCAATGCTATGCGCCGCTCTCGACGTGAGAAAGTAATGTCGTAATATGCCGCTGAGGGGTGTTTAATTCGCCGGTTTTTGCAATATAACGTGTATATAATTGTTGCCGACGAAACGAGCCGACGTCTATATAGCTAATGTGAGGGAATCGTTAGCGCGTGTCGAGAGACTGCGCGTACTTTGCAATCTTACGAAAATTAGAAAAGACTTCAAATGACACTTCTCCCAGACTGTTTATCATTTGTTTAATAAGTAGAAATTGATTTCAAAAAAGAGTCTTTTGAAAGTTCTAATTCCTCTATCGATTTTTTAAAGACTTCGCAAAGACTTGCAAAGACCGATGTAAAAGATCGAAAAACCGTTTGACAATTTTAGTTTTCATTACCATTGTAATGCGCAGAGTGCCAGGTCTGATTTTAAAAAGTCGGCCGCGCGCGAGTTCATGAGCACGAGAGCGGAGAAATCAGAATTAAAAAGCGGATGAAATTTGCTAACTTTACCTGGTTCTATCCGGTTCTCCGATCCGATTTTATCCAAAGTTAACCAACTTTATCCGGTTTTTGTGCTGGAAGAGGCGATATATCATTAAAGTTTAT
>JAPYZP010004581.1:0-10741 GCA_030522985.1 Torymus sinensis
AGGGCAAATAGTATATCGGATGAGATGGGTGTGATTGCGCACTTGATGCATGGTGCAAGCCGCGCGTATATGTATGCGGGGGCTATACGAGGCGCCATTGTGACGCCGCCGCCGCCCTACGCGCAATTTCCAGACATCGGCGAATTGAATTTCAAGTGGCCGCATCCCTCTAGAGTGAGTCGCGTGCGGTGTGGTCGCGAGTATGAGTGTAGCTTTTGAATGGAGATGAGAAGGGTGGGTAGAGAGAGGAAAAGGTGGAAAGTTTCCGGCGGAACACCACTTTGCGTCCTTTTCAGAGAGAGTGAGAGCGCAAAGGGCATGATGAGACGCGATCATCGGAGTGGCTGCAATGCTGCAATGCGGGGTTGTGGGAGGTCGGAACTCTTATATATAGTTTGCTAAAGTTTCTTAAAATAACCATAGATAATCTTTTAAAGCAAAATATTATAGAACTGATATATACGCAACATCAGTTAATCAATCGACATCAACGCTTATGTATATATTGACAGTTCTTTCTTCTTCTTCTTCTTCTTCCCTCGACGCCGGCCCAACTCGCGCGCGTCTTTTGTCACGCAGCAGCAGCACCGCGCAGCCCCGAGATCTCAATCTCGGGCCCCGTCAATCCGTCGTCAATCCTCAATCTCTCGCGATCGTGAATCAAATGTAAATCTCAACGCGACGTTTTATCGTGGAATTCGGGAAATTCAATCGCACGCCGAGTGTGATTATTCGTGAACGGTTCGGCACATTCCAAGGGTATATTGACGTGTGCGTTCAAAATATTTTAGATCAGGAATTTTCATTGTCGCCGTCCCACTCTGATGTAAGTAATGCAGAATTGATAGATATTGTCTGTGATAAAGTATCGTCCCCCCATTAAAATGTGAATTATTAATTTTGCTTTGTAAATAACGAAAAACCACAAGAGAACCCGCCCCTTAATTAGCACCTGCGCCAACATTCTAATTACCATTATATTTCTTCTTTCTTCTACACTCCGCTCCCTGTATATGCAGCGATAATTACACGAGGCCGCGCGTCAAACGCCAAAATGATAATCACACCAGCGTACACCAGCGGCAATTCAAAGACGACGCGCGCGTCAAAGGTAGAACGGCCGACTCGTCTCCCCCGCGGGAAAATGTCTTTCGCAAATTAATGCGCGGACACGCGAAACGCCGCATCAAGTGCGAAACATTATCATATCACGCGCGGGCGCGTGAAAAAATAAAAAGGGCGGAACGCGCGCTCGGGTGAGGATGAGCTTTGAGGTTTTTAAGTATTAGCCGTCGGGTGTCTCGCGCCTACGCGTAAAAGCTACGCGCGAGGTATGGACTTTGTTTGGTTTGTGTGTATACGTGGAATTTTTAGATGGAGATTCTTTAATAATAATTTATTTTTCATTGTGCGCAGGTCTCGGGGACGAGTGGGGCGCAGCGCCGCCGCGGAACCACGCCGGTGAGGCGTCGATCAAGGAGCTGGGCTCGCACTTGTTACAAGTAAGTTGAAACGTATATTTATCTATAGCAGAATCATTTTCTGCGATGTTATTCGGTACTTAAAGGCAGGTACGCGCCTTTATTTTTCCAGACGCTGGACGGCTTCATCTTCGTCGTGGCGCCCGACGGGAAAATCATGTACATCAGCGAGACGGCCAGCGTGCACTTAGGACTGTCCCAGGTTGGAAATTATCACCACATTATATAAATTCACATGTTATCTCTTGATTATTGTTACAATGACGCTGTCAACTATATATCTCAATACATTCCCCCGTCATTGCAACAATTATTATATATCTATTAATTGTAACGCCATACATGTACACCAAAGCATGCCAGTTATATACATACATACATACACACGTACAACACCGTGCAACGATTGACTAAGAGCGACGAACCCGCGCGCGTTCTTTTGCAATTGCAGGTGGAGCTCACGGGCAACAGCATCTACGAGTACATCCACCAGTACGACCACGACGAGATGTCCTCGGTGCTGAACGGCTCGTGCCTGCCGAGCGGCTCGCTGCCGCCGCCCAACTCCCACGGCGACATCGAGATCGAGCGCGCGTTCTTCCTCAGGATGAAGTGCGTGCTCGCCAAGAGGAACGCTGGCTTGACGTCCGCGGGCTTCAAGGTTGGTGCATTTCTTCTTTCTTTTGTCTTAGTATTATTTTTTCGGAGTTCCGATGTGTAGTAAAAGTTTCGAAAATTGTTATGTAGAATTATTATACTTACAATATTGAATCGAAAATCTTCTATTAACACTTTAAGGGCTAACAATGTGTAAGCATTTTCTGACTTACCTTTTTCAATTATTGAAAATGTATATTTTTATATATTTAACTCAAGTAATATAATTAATTAATTATTTTATTTTTAGTAACAAAATGTGTAGCACCACAAGGAAACGAAATTAACGGCCCATATTGACCCGTGCCGCCCTTAAAGTGTTAAACAAAGTAATATATAATATTTTTTTTTATATTTTGTATTATAAATTTACGAAATTATTGTGGTAATTTTTTACTATAGAGGTTTCTCTCAACGTGAAAATTTATTAGTACAGTCCAGGTGGTTTTATTTTTGGTATTATTTGGTTTGCGAGATATATCAATGCGCATTTCATAACATTAAACACTTAAAAAATAATATATTCGTTTCAACAAAAAAAGAATCTTAATATACATTCACGAACCCATCGTATAAGCTAGAAAATCCCCCCCAAAAAAAACTATAAAATTAAACTCGTTAGAAACAAACCCCAGATTAGCCATCCATACATAATATACCACCGGAACACCGTTACGCTGTACTTGCGGATTAGCGACAGGACGTTGCGCATGAAAACTCGCATAAAAACGAATGAGAAAAAAAAAATTCGAGCTGGTGAGATAAGAGATGAGAGGAGAGCGCGCTCTAATGTGTAAGCAGGGGCCGCATTGTGACGGTCACGCGCGCGAGTCGTATACACGCGAAAGGTGGAATCGCTTCCGACGAATGTGTCGCCGCCGCGGTGTTTGCTATAGACGCAGTTGTCGGCGAGTTTTACTATGCCGTTGAGGGACTTTTATTGAGATTCTCCCGCCGGCGAGTTTGGAGTACACTTTCGTCGTGATTTTTGAATGTTCATGGTAATGGGAGCGTTTCCGTTTTTTTTTTGTGGATGCACGTATCGAATAATATCTGGTATATGTAAATTCATTTGTTCAGAAAGTGGGATATTAATGACGACTGTTTTTGCTGACTTTTGCAAGTTTGAATGGCTATATTTAACTTTTAATGATATATGTTTGGCAGTCTGCATTTTACTTTAGACAATACATTTCATATATTTATGTGATTTTATCTTCTTTATTTTTGTGTAAAAGACTGGTCTTGAGGACAAAAAAATCACTACTAAATAATTGGTTAATTATAGTTTATTAATTTGCTACATCCCCCATCATACAGTAAAGCTATACCATTAACAAGAACGAAATAGCAATTCAAAGTATTAAATTAATTAAAAAAAGAAACATGATCAACTCATTCGATTTAAATATTGGATAATAATTACACAACCGACCAAAAGGACAGGATCTAGTTCCAAGCATTAAACGGAGGCAAACACGCAGCCGAACAATAGCCGCAAAGACCGAAGTGTACAAACGACGAGCTCGCGGGCGACAAACAACTCGTCTTCATCCTCAAAGGACTACACAACACAGCGCAAGCCGCGCACACCTCGGCGCGTCGACGAAAACACTCGACGTCTAAACTCCCGCTAAATAAGACGACGACGCTCGCGTTCCCGTCGCACAAAAGCTTCCTCTCTCTCTCTTGTACACGCGACAAAGTAGCGCCTTTGTGCGTGCGCGCGTAAAAACGGCGACGCTCCCTCGGCGCGCACTTGACTTCGCCCGGGGATGAAAGGACGACGGCGGCGTGAATCGATCCGCAGCGCGTGTATATATATATATATAGCTACAGAGCAGAGGAAAATGGCTCGCTCGTCGGAAAACTCGTCGGGGGGTCATTGCGCTGGGCAAATATACGTGGATTTCGAGGCTGGAAAATTAGTGAGAAATGGCTGTTTGCGGAGGTCGAGAGAGAGAGCGACATATGTCTGAGGGGGTGCGCGGACACGGTATGTGGAAATTATATATATGTGGGTATGAGGGCGCGCGGTTTTGACGAATAGGTGCAGTTGGATTACGAATTCAGGCGGGATTTGAAGAAAGTGTTGAATTATTATATTGTTGTTGAAGGATGGTGCGTATAAAGTTAAAAGAGTAAATGGTTTTTAGGATTAAATTTGGTTCGTTTTGATATTGTATACTTCAGTTATACGTAAATATTCATTTTGCAACTATATAAACCATCAATATAGGAATTTTGTATATTTGACAATCTCTATATCAGTGATCTCGGGAAAAAAACAAAACTACTGATTTTCATAAGACTATGGGTCGTAAAATTCGGATAAAGAGACAGAAGGTCGGGAGGGGACGGGGAATTACTGCTCTCGAGTGTCAGGATTTCCGAGCTAAGTGCTGTCCTCAATTTGGTTTGCCTTTTTTTGTTTGTCGGTAATTGATAGCATTATTGATTGAATGGGGAACCTGCTCTCATTCTCTCTCTCATGTGTAAACAGATCGAATTGCACGTTATTCGCCTAACAAATCATCGATGGAAATTAGGGGATGTAGGCAAATTCATTCATGAATTCGGTAACGTGATAATATTTTCTCGTAATAGCGATGAATATTAATAAATTAAATGTGTATACCCGTTCGCTGGTTACTAAGTTTGTCACATCTTTTTCAAACTTTTTTACCGTATTCCCCCCACATTTTTTTTCTTCGTAATCAGCTTTGGTTAATTGAAGGGAAAAAAGCATTTTCATTTGAAATTTAAATTCGAGAATTTTTCAATGACGCCGCCGCCTCGTTCCATAAATTTTCATTCCCCTCCCTCGACAACAACAAAAAAAAGGGAAAAAGCAAACGTATATATATATAGACAAGAGCAAAATGAACTTCAATAAAAAGCGTATATAAAAGCACCTTGGAGCGAGCGCGCGTGCGCATCAAAAGGGTTGCTCAGCCGAACCTCAATGACTCGGAGCCTCTCGTGACGGCGATGATGACTGCCGCCACGACGATGACTCCTTTCTTTTATATAAGAGCCTTTTCGCATTTGAATACGGGCGAATCGATGCGCGTCGGTTCGTGTAAAAGTGCAGAGCGCGCCCGCGCGCTTTTTCTTTTGTTGATGTAAATACTGAATATAAGGCTAATTAATGCTAGCTAAGTGTCATGCATGCATTTCATTATAAGGTATAATTGTATGAAAGGTGCTTTCATGCTATACCATACAAACACTAATTTTTTTTAGTATTTTTAATTCAACAATTTAATGAATCTGTATAATTTTTCAAAGACTTGTTAAATTAATATATATATACAAATATCAATGAAATTTAACGTTACTATTTAATAATAATTTTGGAAACTTGAACCTAAGTCAAGTCAGTTCAGTTTTGCATACAAACTAGCCCCATCCAACTTCGAAATTCAAAACCGCATCACCTTAAATCCCAAATTTCTAATTGCTAATATCACACCCTTGTTACACCAAAGCAAACCTTTCCCCATCACCCCTACACCATACCATCGCAAATTAGGATCCACCCAGCGCCCACCTCCCTCATTCTTATGCACGCACGTCACCCACGCACTTCCTCTCTCACTTGCACGCGCACATCTATATGCATCGCACTCTTATTTGCCTCGCAAATTCTTGCCAGCGCGCGAATCGGCACCACACTGCACTTCTCTCGTGCATCTCACGCGCGCGCGCGCTTTTCCGCTCGGAATTGGTAATTTCGCGTCAAGTGTCGCACTTTCGCGCCTTTAATTGGGCCTGTTTCTTTTGTGCGGCAGCAATGCCATAGCAGCAGCAGCATCGCAAATGAATTAATTCGGGTAGGCCGAGGTGAGTGAGTGAGTGGCTGTGCATGGCTGCATGCATGCACGCATGCATATATATACATACACGTGCGCACGTGTGCATCGCGGGTCTTTTGATGCGTCTGATGACGCGGAGACGATGATGGGGTGATGAGGGAGGAGTGCACTTCTTGTATGCGTCGGCAATTTCGTACATGTATATTGGGCCTCTCTCTCTCCGTGTGTTGTTTATTAGCGTGTGGAGGAACGTATACCAATTACCTCGTTATGTTGTAAAATATTCGTAAATAGCGTAATGTAACAAATGTTATTAATGTAATTTTCATAAACTCTTTATCTCCCATTATTCGAAAATAAAATACCAAAATCTAACCACTGGCGAAAAAGAAACACTTATAAACACGGCAGTGCGCCATCGCCTCTTCCTCATAAAACAACATACCCGGAACTTTTCAGCGTATATATTTACGAAAGCCCCAATATAATGCTAACCATCGTGTCTCTCGCAGGTGATCCACTGTTCCGGCTACCTGAAGCTGAAGCACGTGGCGGTACCGAGCAGCGCCGGCCCCGGTGGCGAGTACAGCGAGGACGCGCCGCCGAGCTACGAGCTCCACAACGTCGGCCTCGTAGCCGTCGGCCACTCGCTGCCGCCCAGCGCCAACACGGAAATCAAGCTGCATCACAACATGTTCATGTTCCGCGCCTCGCTCGATCTCAAGCTCATATTCCTCGATGCCAGGTGAGTTGTTGCTGCTTTTTGTTTTGTCAGTGTGTACGTTGTGAGTTTTTAAAGTTTGTTTTGATAAGTTTTTATTTTCTTGTTTTTTGAAGCGAAAGTTAGAGAGATGAAAGAGTTCGTTGACCGGGTCAGTTGATTGTAACGATGATTTGTTGAGAGATTACTTTTGAGTCAATGGTAAATTCTAAAGTAAATGTATTTGCATAATGGTAAAATTCTCGTTAAAATGTATTTGCAAAACAAAAAAAAAAAAGAATTTTTAATATAGAACCCTAATTGTCGCGACAACGAATACGTTTGCACTTTCGTTTTTAAATGCGCAATCAATGCGAGCGCAGAGTGTCGTATTTCTACGCCATGGATATATATATATATATGTCGACAAGTATAAAAAAGCTCGACCGTTAAAGTCTTTCTCAAATTACTACCGGGTGCGAGCGGGCTCCTTATTTAGCCCAAACTAATATTGACACCGCCATTGGCTGAACCAGATCTTTCGATTCTGCTGAGTGTGCAAAAAAAAAAAAATAATATTAGACGTGATTTTGTCAACAAACTCCGTTTACACGTATGACGCAGCTAATTGGTAAATTAGTTAAAATGTAAATCGATATTTATAAGAAAATATTTTTTTTCTTGTTACAGTGTTCCGCAACTGACAGGCTACGAACCACAGGAGCTCATAGACAAAACACTGTACCAGTACGTTCACGCCAGCGATATCGGACACTTACACCAAGCTCATCAAATCTGTAAGTAAATGCTCTTCTTTTTTTAATTATTAATTTAATGTTAAATTAGCAATAATTTATTTTCGACTAGTAAATTAAAATAAGAAAGTTTGATCAAAAAAACGTTAGAAACGCGGACGCGAAAGTTAACAGCGACCAAAGTTCAATATGTTTTCGTATAATAATATATATCAACACTCGCCAATCAATTCCTTATAACAATGAAGCACTTGGCGTTTTCAAACTACATTGAAAAATTAAATTCAATATAGAACGAAAGCACAGCTCCGGGGCCTAAAAATAGAACGTTTAGAGTTAAAGAGAATCGCTGACATAGGCGAGAACGGCGAGAAGTCGGAGACAATAGGATGAATATCAATACTGCGAAGTACTGCCATTATAAGAGAAGCGCAGTCGCTTTTAATAAGCTACTTCTTTCGCGCCATCGTTACTCTTCTCTTTTGCTTCGGCTTCTTCTTCTTTTACGTTTTTTTCAATAACCGAGAATCCTCGAAAGCGCCCGCGTCATCAGCACCTCAGACACACACACCTATACAAACTGCACAATGTAGTTGTAGAAGCTACTAGAGACGGCGTTGTGAAGCTACGGGAGATTAAGCTCAATTAGTTTTCAGACAGAATTTAATTAAAACCGCGAACTAAAATTTGCGCACAATGAATTTAACGTTTAATTGTTTTGGTTGAATATTTATTTATATGTGTTTTACAACTGGCTTTTCAATAATTTATCATAAATCATATATAAAAATTACTCTTTGAAATATAATTAATTATTAAGCATTTCTATAGTCACAAAAACCGTAGATAAAACGTATTATTTCATAATCGCAAAATTAAAAATAATAAATTCATCAATATCTTATGTTTCTTAATGATCCTTTAACAGAATCCCTTCGCAATTAATTTTAGCCACATTTCAAAACTCCTCCAACGCTATACTCTCGCTTCCGCATAAAAGGACCAATATAACTTCATAATCGCATCCTTTCAAACGAACCCCAACACAACCAACCTAAAACTACCCGCGCGATCTAACCCGAGGTCATTACTGCCGGCACTCCGCTGTTCCTGCGCGCTGCTGCACAGAGAGAAAATCACGATACGATCTTTGCATCTCTTCTCCAGCCTATAGGTATATATATAAAGTGGCTTCGGCCCAAAAGCGAAAGGTTACAGCTGACGCTGCAGCAGCCTCGGCCCTTGTGGCCCGCGCCTTTGATCTTCCCGCGCTCGCGCAAAGAGAGGACCGCTACTCATTTTCTCCTCCTCCACCTCAACCTCGCGCGCGTGTATATACACGACGCTGCCCACTTCTTCTTCTTCTCTTTTTTGCAGCTTTTTCTTCGTCTTACGCGCCGCGCTCTCGTAGAACGTGTATACGTATAGTATATATATGTTTCTCGAGTCGACTTCGTGTTTAAGAATGGAAAAACTTAGTACTTTGCCGGAGTGCTGCGGAACGAAGAATGAAGCGACGAGTTGTATATACGGGGGTTTGTGAATGTTTCTTGAGAGGAATGCGTAATTAGGCGGAGCTTTCTTGGCTCGTGCGAGAGCTGTAGTAGTAGTGTAAGTTGTAGACGCTGCGGGGGAATTGCAGAATGGAAGACGCGAAGGTATGAATTGGAGAGGCGCGTGCGTGACTGTGTAGTGAGAAAAGCGTGGTTTTGAATGAAACCGGATGAGAGAGGCGGTTTTGCATAGTGGGAACAGAACGCGGATCATTAGAGATAAAAGGAAATATAAAACTAAAATAGTTTGATACGAGAAATAAATAATTAAATAAGTTTGAGTTATTTTTCTTAACTCTAAACGTTTTTCTGAGGCTAGAAACAACCTCTTTGCTTTGAAAACGTTTATCTTTCACGCCTAATTTCACGCTCACGCCCACCTATAACACACACCTAAAACAATCTCAACCTCCCCTGAATCGTTAAAAACCATCATAAACGCACACTATGTACGTTATCCCAGTATACATACAGGCGCAGTCTCTCGTCGTTCTCCGAAAACGACGGCTGACGCCGCGGATAAATTTTACGCGCTCGTCGCGTAACATTACACGACCCCGTCGCTCTCTCGTCGAGCGAGTAGATTTCCAGTTTCGCGCACGCATCGTTCCGTTTAACAGCCGCCAGAGGCGAGAGCTGCGCATGTGTGGCGTTAAATTAAGCGGGGGTGGGAACGCGCGACGTGTATTATTGATTGAACAATGGAGGCTGCGCGCGCGCGCGTGAAAAGCGGAGAGAGAGAGAGGATTCGCGCGAGAGAGTGAGGGCTGGTAAACAGGAGGTCCAAAAATCGATCCGGCCGCGCGGTGGCGACGAGGCGCGACGGTTTGGGGATGGTTTTTTGGTGGGAGGAATTTTCGAGTAGTAGGGGAGGATTTTTGTGATAAGGCGGGGAATGAAAATAGGTTTTGTAAAGTGGTTTTAATTAAAATTTAATTAAGATAGATTATAATATAGGCTTGCATGATATCGCTCGATTATAACAATCTTCATAGGGGCATTTAATATTCATTTTAAATTGAAATTTCGTGTAAGAAAATCACGAAAAACATATGTCTATACCGCGATTACTTTTTAGTAAACAACAGTTTTTGATTTATTAACAATTAGAAGTGAGGGGGAACGAAATTAACCGATATATTTCAAGCTCGTGACATAATGTAACAGCTGCATAAAATACGGTAATTTAAAAGGCACTTCGAGTTATATGCGTAAATGTACAGGTGATATAAAAGAACAAAGCGCCGCCCCAAATAAGTGCGAGATTACAGCGAAGAAAAAGACTACAGCGTCGTCGTCGTCGTCGTATAAGAACGGAGCAAAAAAAAGCTGTGAGAAAGAGCCGCGCAAGTTATATAGCAAAGCTCTCTCTCTCTCTCTCTCTCTTTCTCGCACGCGGATACGGTAGAAAGAGCGAGAGAGCGAGCGAGGGGGAGGAAAATAGGGATAAGTGGATGGGAGGAGCAACGGATGGAAGTAGTAGTGAGCGAGAGAGCGAGTAGACGGCGCGGCGGGAGGCTGTTACTGCTATCGTTGTTTGAACAGACTCGCAGTTTCATGGGCTTAGCCTCAAAGGGATGCGTGTGTGTGTGTGCGAGTGTGTGTGTACGAGCGCGTATTAGTCTGCACGTGCGCGAGCGCGCGCTCCGCTAATGTCGCTTCTATGAGGGGGTTTCGCACCCGAAAAGAGCCCGTTCATCGTTCCCGCGCGCCCTTCCCTTCCTCTCTCTCTCTCTCTCTCTCTCTCTCTCTCTCTCTCTCTCTCTCTCTCTCTCTC
>JAPYZP010004582.1:0-10099 GCA_030522985.1 Torymus sinensis
AGAGAGAGAGAGAGAGAGAGAGAGAGAGAGAGAGAGGGAGAGAGAGAGAGATAGAGAGAGAGAGGGAGAGAGAGAGAGATAGAGAGAGAGAGGAAGTGAAAGAGAGAGAGAGAAAAAGAGGAAAAGAAAGAGAGATAGAGAAAAAGAGGAAGAGAAAGAGAAAAGTGGAGGGCAGAGAGAGAGAGAGAGAGAGAGAGAGAGCGAGAGAGAGAGTAGTGGGGAAGAGAGGGGGAGAGAGGGGGATGAGAGTGAGGGGTCGTGGGGTGGAGGGACGGGGGACGAAGGGAGAGAGGGACCGAGAGAGAGAGAGAGACGGAGAGAGAGCGAGAGAGATTACAAATACACTTATACTCGCCAAAGTTTTACTTTTTAAAAGTGTTATTTTAGGAAGATTCCACAAGCTTTTAAGAGCTTCAATAATAATTACCTAAAGTTTTATAGCGGTAAAGGATGATGATACTAAACTTTCTCACAAAATACTTTATTACATCCATTTGCTCTTGTTTATTTTACCAAATTTTGTATCAAATCTTAACACAAGCATGTGGTGACAGCAAGTCCCAGCTGCTCATTCTTTATGAACAAGCATTGCCGCTTGTTTTTTGATGTCTAATAAGGGATCTTGAAAATAATGTATGTTAGAAGCCACTATTTAATCCAAAGAAAGTCAATTTTGTTTTGATTTAGCACTCGTTTCACAGTAAAAATTACATGTACTCCAACATTCTGTTCCAGCAATATCTGAACAGCACGAAACACTAATTTCAATAAATGTAACTTTTTTATTATATATTGGAGTTCTTTCCATCAGTTCAGATATAATTATGAATTCTAGTGTAGTAGAAAAATAAGTTCAACCTTCTTTAAGAAATTCTCAAACCCTGTATCCACAAACATAACTTAAAATTGTATTATTGTCCTTGGTCCTTTTCAACACTTTATAAAGCAAACCTTTCAAAATTTATCATTGTCATTAGCCATTGTTGATATTCCATAGTTATTTCTCTTTTCTCGGCTGTTACAATATTTTGTATTTTAAGTATATATAACCAAGTCTGTACCAATCGAGAGGTCAAAAAATAGATTTTCTTGAAACTGTCAGGAAACGTTCTGCTACTCCTTCTGGATATCCCTCAATTTTTTTAGATTTTGATGATTTTTTGCATTTTTGGCCGATTTTCATTAATTTATAACTCCTCAGAAAAGCATTTTTCGGGAGAGACACAAGAATAGATTTTTCGAGAGAGAGAGAGAGAGAGAGAGAGAGAGAGAGAGAGAGAGAAGACTTTGCGTCGAGCTGGCCAGCTCAAACGTAAGTACCGTTGCGTTTCGTAAGTACCGCGTAGGTCTGCGAGCGAGCGGCCTCGTGCTTTATATCTTGCCGCCGCTTGTATGGAGACAAGCGGCCGCGCACGTACGTCGGCCATAACTGCGCTAACAGCCGGCTTGCTGTAAAGTCTCGGTCTGTCGCGTATTTGCTTGCGTAGGATTTGTTCGGGTTGCTCGCGCCCCTAGCGCGAGCTATCCATTAGTTCTAATCATAAAGATCATTGTTTTATCTTAACTATCGAGTCACGACTTGTTATTTTGCGTGAAACCGTTCCCCTTTTCCCTCGGAATACCGCCCTCTACCTTTTCAGCAGCTGCAGTTAGCCGCGGACAACGCCTCCTATAGGAGCATCGCTAACGGGAAGTAAGTGAGTCGCTTAGGTTACCCTAAGCGACGTTGTACGGTAGTCGGCCGAGGTAAGTGTCGATGGCAGAAAGAGGCTGTTCCACCGTAGTAGAGCCGCAGCGCGGGAGCGTTGACGAGAGTAGCTCTCGCCTCCCGGGCTCGCCACGCGAACGACGTGCGACGAGGCACGTCCCCTACCTCCCGCCAACCACAGAGATCAAAACCCTCTCGTAGATTCACCCCGTTACAATATATATATAGTGGCTCATACTAAGTTTTCTCATATTGGCAGTTGTATCCACTCTTTAAAAAAATGATGACGGGGAAGTGAAGCCAAAATAAAACCTTCGCTGTTGATTAAGTCCGTTGAAAAGTAGTCTTTGATTGGTCGTAGCAGACGTCAACTTTTTACTTTAGGTGGCATTTGATTGGTTGAGAAACTAAACTATATATGAAATGATATGTGTTTCATATTTTGAGTATTATCCTCTTTTTAAAAAATAATGACGGAAAAGTGAAAATGATAAAATGTCTAACCAAACATGTGCGTAGTGAAATTATAGATGTAAGTAACTGCAAAAGTTGCGTAATTCAAATGTGAGAATTAATATAAGTATTAATTAAAATATAAGCAGTTGAAACTTATCATTTAGCAAATTTAAAATTAGAATGATGTAACTAATTGTAAAATAAAGTAACGAAATTATTGAAACTTATGATTAATTAAAGTTTTTTTTCTGATATTTATTAATAATTCATATAGTTTTCAAAACTTTATGTTTTTATTATTAATAATCAATGTCTCTATGCCTCCTTTTACATTTTGAATAAAGATTTTAAAGATATAACAATTATTTATTTAAAATTTCAAATAAATTAAATTAACTCCGCCCTTTTCCATATTTTCATCAATTAAAAATTAATATTTTATAAAATTTTAAGTTTCAAAATAATTTAGGTACTATTCAATTATGATCTGTAAAATAAAATTTCTTAGATATTAATAATTACTACTTTTAAATGCGTGCTGAATACTCACAGCTAATCACCGAACCCACCTCTAGAATTCTCAGAAAGGGCAGTGCTCATTGCTCCTCCACTAATTAGAGCTCAGCTAGGTATTCCAGGTATCTCCCTTTTAGAAAGTTAAGGTGGAGCTTATTTTTCGGGTATAAATAGGCCTAGGCAGCACGTACTCCCACGCACAATAACACGCACAATAACACGCACAATAACTTCAAAAAATCACGCGTCTCTCAAGCTGTCAACCAGATCTTCAAGTTTTCAAATTTATATTTCCAAATTTTATATCTAAGTATTGCGCAACGATTTATATATCGTTCAAACTTATACACTACCGTGCAATCGTAGCATTTTTTCTACTAAATAAAAATAAATATTTTCATTTTAAAGCCTTTGAGTTTTTCGTTATTTCGGTTTATTTTTAACCAAATGCAGCATCCCGTCACCAACAGGCGGAGCAACAAGAAAAAGTAAGTTACCTTAAAAATTGCCGTCTAACTTCCTACTTCTACAAAGGTTAGCTAGATATTTCTCAAAACATATATTCCCCATTTTTATGTTTAGTAATGAATTAGTATTCCCCTTTTTAAAATCAAGTGTTATAACTTAAAAGAATAAAATTTTCCCGGTTAAATTCTTTTATTAAAAAATACATTGAAAGACGTAGTTTTGTTGTTCGATGCAACAAGCGGCTCCAACTACTTTCTTTCAATAAACCTTAACTTTCAAACAAAAATCATTTGTATCTTTTAACAAAAATTACAACCGCGACGCGCCCATTTTGCTGCCAACCACCATCCTATTTTACTAGATATCCTAGCTCTATCCAAAGCTAGTAGCTTAATAACCTAGGCTTTAAATGAGAGCAATTAGTTTCATTACGTATTATTTACATATTGAAACAACCATACGGGTTTAATTCATTAAATCCGACGTAACAAATATTCAACATTTTCTGAAACTTGCTTAGCCTTAGGTCGTATCGAAGATGATTAGGATGCACTGCCAACCCGTACATCCAGAAGAACTTTGGGAAACTTATAAAGATGCGTAATCAGAAGATTTTTTAAGGCTATATGATGATCATACTAGAGCTTATAATTTATCTTATTCTATCATTTGTGAAATATTGATAGCAGAAGATCAGAATATTACAAATTTTCCATCGATGCCTCAAGTGATGGAAAAATGACAATGGTGAAATTGCTTGGAAAATGACAATGAATAACACGTCAATTTAGAAAATATAAGCAATAGACAATATAACATGTTAAACAATGAACAAAAGAATATTGTTGACAAGAAATATCAAATCTTATTGATTATAACGGTTATAGATGTTTTTATATTGATGGTCACATATATATTTAAGAATTCAAGACGGCTATCTAATTATCACGATAGTTATTAAGAAAAAAGAAAAATGTGCAGGTAGTTGATAGGCAGATATTTAAAAACATGTTTTAAGACATTTGATAACAAAGATCATCGATTTTGAGCAAAAAATTTCCGTGTCTGTGCGTGTGTGGACTGAGAGAAACAAGGTACCAACTCGGGCGAAATCGTAAGAATAATACAAAAATAAATAAAAAATAAAAATACAAAAACTGACCAAAAATAAGCGATTTTGTCCCACATTCACGTAATTCTTAACATTTTGCGCACTTTTAAAATGCACGTAACTTTGCATAGAGTCGACCGATTTCAACGATTCTCATCACCCATTAAACCTCTTTTCTTCTACTTTAATCGCCTTTTGTGGAATATTTTTTGGCCTCTTCAATAGTTTGCAAAAAAAATTCAAAACGGACCGCGCGAGTTCGTACCTTCTTACGATCTCGCCTGAGTTGGTATCTTTTTACGCGCTCGCCCGAGTTGGTACCTTGTTACGCGCTCGCCCGAGGTGATACCTTATTCCTCTCAGCCGACGATGTGTACTGGCGATAACTTTGTAATCATTCTATCGATTTGCACCGGGTAAAGCTTATTCTGTTCGTTTCGGATTAGAATTAAAAAAACATAACCTATGTCTCAATTTTTTTTCTTTTCTTGATGTAATAACACGGTGTGTGTTATCATATGAATTTATCCCTCGGTTATTGTGATTATGTTGATGTGGGATTCTGTCGATCTTCCCGAGGCAGCAGGTGTAAGAAATGAAAAACTCTTACAACTTGTGTATGTTTTTATACGTTTCGGTGAGCAATGTGACCCTCATCAGGAACTTTAATAAAAAATATAGTAATATAATTTTAGAATTTACACTTCAAAAACATAAAAATAATTTGTTAATATTATAATAGTTACCAAAACTTGTTTTCTCACAATGTAATTTTTATCGATTTTCTCTCCCACCGCTTGACTGTGGGGAGGAGAATTTCAGCAGTTCCTCTTACATTGGTTTCGAAACTCGTTCATTTAAGACTTTAATATTTATTCAGTTTATATAGGAAATGCTAGAGAACGTATTTCCGAAATCAATGTTTACAAACCATAGGCTGGGTGTCAGGTATGTATGCTGTTTTGATTTTGTAGGTGTGAGTGTGTGACGTTATCTAATATATTGTAATTACATGAGAATGAAACAGGCCATAAATTTCAAAAGATTATCTTCACGTGTTTTCGAGAAAAAAATTATTATAGAAAAAAAGTAAATTTTCTTTCGCCTTCGATAACTGGCTTAAAAGGAAATGAATTTGAATTTGGAAATTTATTAGTGAAATAGATTTTTTATATATAAGATGTGTATCGTTGCCTAAAAGTTCTTTATATCTAAGAATCGAGTTCATCGTTCAAAAAAAAAGTTTTGACTTTACAGAAAAAAGTTCCAGATAACCTTTGTAGCTATTAAAAAGATCTACAAAATGCAATCTTAAGATTTAAATTTAGTTAATTTATTTATCTACAAATCGAAAAAAAAACGCTTAAAAAGGCCATTTTTACGATTGTTTATTACTGTGTTAAAAATATAGCTAGGTGCTTCATAATTCGTTAAAGTATGGGTCTTGCGGTAATTAATAAACAGTTAAAATTTTAGCTAAAAATATTTAATAGTTTTTCATAATTGCATTTATTGTTTACATTTTGTTCATTTTTGCGTGAGTTTTTCCAAGCTGTGGGACGTTGTACGAGTATGCAGCAAACGGATTTTGAAAGTTTAACATCTCTACTTTCACGAACAATGAATAACTAAGCAATTTTTTCAAATTTAACTGTTTAAAATCGCAAAATAAAAAAAGTCATATTTTTGTTATAAATAAAAGCAATTGCGACTCGATTATTTGTCGTAGATAATCGACAGTAGGTTCGTTGCAATTAATCATCGTCTTTAATTATTAATGTTAAGAAACAAGACAGGGGCGAAAAATCGATCTAATAGTTGTACTAACACAAAAAAAATATTGCGTCACATTTATTGCAAAATTACATTGTTATAAATAATCACGAAAGCGCCGGTGAAAAGTGGAGAAGTACAGTATCACGCGAAAAAACTGAGCATAGGAAGTTCAAATCCAACGCGCTTGAAATTTTGTTGATATCTCGGTAACTAATTGACGTAATCACTTCATTATTTTTTAATTTGGGGTAGCTCGCGAAAATATTAACATATGGCCAACTCATTTCCCGTAAAAATTTATTTAACATTCTTAATTAACAATAATTATTTTTATTAATTTTTTCCCCCTTTTTTCATAAATAAAAGATGTTGTAGTTATGGATAAATGCTGGGGTGTCTACTACTAGTTAATGAAATAATAATCGATCAATATGAATGATCTTCTTTTTGTGTTTTGGTGTCTTCTGGATGCAGAAACCAACGTCATTGATCATCTTGATAATCTTATAAGGTCCTTCCCAATTACTTTGGAGCTTCGGAGTCCTTCCTTTGACTCGGCGAGGATTATACAACCATATTTTCTGTTGTTCTTGAAAGTCGACATGACTGGATATTCTGTCATAGGTCGTTTTTGTATGTTTGGAGGAGAGGCAAATTTTCTTACGAGCAGATTGGCGAATTTTATTGATGTTGGTTTTGAGTTTCTGGACGTAGCTGTCATAATTAGGACAATCTTCTTCTTCAGGAGGACGTCCACGTATCAAATCCAGAGGAAATTTTAAGTCTGTATCGGTGTACATTTCTACTGGTATGACCCCACTTGTTGCGTGTGCCTAAGATCAGTAAGCTAGAATATACAAGGAAACCGAACGATCTCAATCTTTTTGGTTGTCTGTTATCTATTTGTATAAGTATTCTAGTATGGTTCTGTTTTTCTACCTGACCATTTGATTGAAGCTGTAATGGTGTTGCTCTAGTCTTCCGAAATCCTAACAACTGAGATAGTTGTATAATTAGTTTGGAGTCAAAGTTGCGATCCTGATCTGTCTGAACTTCAAGTGGAACTCCATATCTACACACGATTTCACGAACAAATACTTCAGCAATAGTCTTTGTTCTCATATTAGAGACAGGAAAAGCTTCTACCCATTTATTAAAGCAATCTATTATAACTAAAAGATACTTATTTCCTAAAGAAGATATCGGGAAAGGTCCTAAAATATCAATTTGAATTCTTTCAAAAGGTAGTCCTACATTATAGATTCTCATCTGATTGCGTTTATCTGATAGACCTTTCTTTTGAATACAAATTGAACAAGATCTACACCAATTTTCAACATCTTTTTTACAAGAAGCCAAATAAAATCTTTTGCGAATTTTCTGTAATGGCTTATTAACACCAAAATGAACACCAGGAGCGGAATCATGAGCTTCATCTAAAACAGTGTTGATATAATTTCTTTGGACAACTAATTGAAGAACTTTTGTTTTGAAATTAGAAGAAGTCCATTCACTGTATAAGATATCATCAAGAACAACTAATGAATCGTATTGAGATAAATATATTTTCATATATTCATCCCCAGAAGACATATCCTGCTACGACTATTTAACACCCTCTTTTTTACTTTTGAAAATAGCTTGAATGTCATCATCTTGATGTTGACGATTTCGCCAAGTCGATTGGGATATTTTTTCAAAAACAATACGACCTACTGAATTATCAACTTCATATTTTGATTCAACATCAAAGCAATATCTACAAGAAGAATTATCACAAGGTCGTCTAGAGAGACCATCTGCATTGCTAAGTGAAATACCTTTCCGATTTAGAATCTGAAAGTCATATTGATCTAATTTTCCTATCCATCTGGCTAATTTACCATCTAAGTTCTTGAATGAAAGAAGCTATGTTAAGGCAGAATGATCAGTACGAATTAAGAAAAGTCCTGCACATAAATAATAATGAAAATTTTGAACTGAATCTACTACTGCTCATAAGTCACGGCGAGTAACACAGTAAGTTCTCTCAGCTTTAGACAGAACATCGCTGTAATAAGTAATGAGTTTTTCTATTCCTTCTTGAATCTGTGGCAAAACCGCACCTATTCCATGATCAGAAGCATCCGTATCTAAAATGAAAGGTAAATCTGCACGAGGGAAATCTAGAATGGGTGGAGTTGCCAGAGCTTGTTTTAAGTTCAAAAATGATTTTTGACAGTCACCTGTCTAATCGAATTTAGTTTTCTTTTCAGTTCTTAGATCAAGAGGTTTGGCAATAGAAGAAAATCCTTTAATGAAGCTTCTGTAGTAAGAACAGAAACCTGTGAAACTTTTTACCTGTTTTTTACATGAAGGAATTGGCCAAGTAACTATAGCTTCTATTTTTTTAGGATCCGTCTTTATGCCCTTTTCTGAGAAAATATGTCCTTAGTACTCAACCTCGCGTTCAAAGGAAGTACATTTTTTCCTATTCAGTTTCAAATTGGCATTTCGTATTCTTACAAAAATCGTACGCAAATTATCCAGCATCTTATCAAACGATTTAGCCATAACCATAATATCATCTAGGTAAATCAAACAGATATCATACAAAAGATCTCGGAGTATTTTCTCCATCAATCGTTCGAGAGTTGCTGGAGCATTGCATAATCCGAAAGCCATAACAATGAACTGCTATACCATTACCAATTGAAAAAGCTATCTTTTCTCTATCTTCTGGGCGAATCTTAACCTGCCAATACCCGCTTTTAAGATCTAAAGTTGATAACCAAGACGTACCGGCTAATTTATCTACAGTTTGGTCAATTCTAGGTAATGGATATGAATCTTTAAGTGCCCTGACATTTAATTTCCATAAATCTACGCAAAACCTCGAAGTGCCATCTTTTTTCGTTTTAATATTACTGGAGAACACCAAGAACTAGAATATTCTTCAATAATCCCTTGTTTTTCCATATTATTAATCTGATTAATTTGCATTTGTAAATGAAAAGGAAGAGGACGAACCGGTTGTTTAATAGGATGACGATCAGTAAGTTCAATTTTGTGTTCAACGTGATTACATTTCCCTGCAACATCATCATCAATCAAAATATTCTGAAAATCAACTAAAAGCTGGGCAAATTTCTATTTCTGTGACGAATCTAAATTCTTGGAATTATCTTCGAAGATATTTTTTAACAAATCTGGAAATTCCTCAGTACAGTTCATAATTCTACAACATCCCTGTTTGTCAGTCTCACTCACAATTTCACTTGGAGTATTTTGGAAAATGTTATATATTGATTCTGTAATTCCAGTTTTACTAAAAAAATCACACCCAAGTATACAATCGTCAGTGATATCTGCAACAAAAACGATCATCTGAACTGAATAGTAACCTAAATCAATTCGGACAAGTGTTTTAAACTTGACAGGAACATCTTCACCAGCGGGATATTTTACATTTGATCCATCAAAGTGAATTCGATGACAGCGTCACTTAACAAATTTAGAATTTAAAATGTCACATCTGAACCTGAATATATTATTAAAATACATGATTTCTTCATATATTTTAAATATTATATAATTAAAGATCAAACTAGAAATCGTTTAAATTTCGAAGAACCCTACAGACACGTGTGTTCGAATAATCAGGTTCAACAGCATCGTGATTAGAAGCCTGCTTAGAAAATGTCAAACTCGCTCCTGAAAGTTTGACATGACCTAGTTTCCCTAGTCTGGACATTGAGAGCATGTGTGTCCTTTCTTATGACAGCCCCAACACTCAAGATTTTTCAACCGTTATTGATGATTGAATGACTGATTCTGTTTCTGAACGTCCTTACCACTAATCGGAGTCTTTCCCGAAAAATTTTGGGTGTTTTGAGAATCTTTGATATTCTGTTGTAAAATAGAGTTCCTATTTTGTTCCTAAATAACTTTTACTTCTAAAGCTCGCGTAAGAACAAACTTAAGAGGTTATGCGTTCTAATTGAAGAGTTTCCCTAACTCCTATATTGTAAATACCGATAATAAATTGAGAACAAGCTATCTTATCTTGTACCTCTAATGAACAT
>JAPYZP010004583.1:0-10326 GCA_030522985.1 Torymus sinensis
TCGTTTATTCCGATCTTACGAATAAGTTTGAACATTGAAACCCATTTTTCTCAGAAACTCAAAAAGTGGACTTATGTCGTTATGCCTCGAAGCCACAGATTTATAGTATATAATATTGTATATTTCTTTTTTTTTTACTTTTTTTCAACTGATTTTGGTCTCAAAAAATACTAATTGTAAGTGTACGACCCCTTTAGTAAAAAGAAATACAAATATTAAGTAAGATAAATACCTACTGCTGTAGAGCGTATACTACTATGTTTTAGAATCACAAGATATAAATCATTCAGTCTAGATAGATCCTCTCTATAACATACCCAGAATAAAAGTAGAAGAAGCAGGCTCCCCTTTACTTTTCTAAGAATTAAATAATATCAATTTCCAATTTTTGCATTAGAGTTACAAAAATGTACTTATAAATTCTGAAAATTCACAATAGCTTTCTTAGAAATTGGTATAATTTAAATCTGAGAAAAGCGAATGAAAGCTCGAGTTTTCTACTTTTATTCTCGGCACTCGACATTTGAATTACTCTGTTGATAATTAAATTATTGAATTCCGAAAAAAGCAAATGAAAGTTCAATTTTCTTTTTTATTTCATGCAAACAAATAAAAAAAAGCTCTTTCTACTGTTATCCTCTGTGCTCAACATTTGAATGACTGTTGTAATTAATATTATTCAATTCTTAGAAAAAAAATGGAAGTTCGATTTGCTACTTCTATGTTGTGTAAGTACTTGACATCTATGTGAATTAATTTTTCGGGCATTAGCTTCAATTGACAAAATAATACTTGACATCTAATTAATTTTGTTGATAATTTAGATTACCGGATTTCCGAACAAACAAAGAAATGCCCTTTCTGCTTCGATTCGGTGTACTTGACATATGATTAACTTTGTTGATAATTGATATTGACCAATACGCGTATTAGCAAAGGAAAGCTCCAACTTTCTACTTTTATTAGGTGTAGTTGACATCTGATTAACTTTGTGTTAATTAATATTATTAAATTTTGAGAAAAGCAAATGAAAGTTTGATTTTCTACTTTTATCTTGTGTACTTGGCATCTTATTAACTTTGTTGGTAATTGATATTGCCAGATCCCCGAACAACCAAAGGAAAGCTTAATTACTGTTCAAATTACTTAATTATTGTTAGTTAATTTTATTATTGCTTAATTCTGAGAAAAGCAAATAAAAGATCCATTTTTCTACTTTTATCGTGTGTATTCTATAACAGTATGTAATATTCATATATCGCTACCTAAAGTAAATAATAAAAACATTTTTATTCAAAATGATGTCTTATTACAAAAATATTCTAAAAATTTGTGCAAAAAAACTATTAAAATTCTAAAACTATTGTGCATTTTATTTATTCACTATTAAGCTTAAACATATACGATGTTATATAAATGTAATCTCTAATTTAAAAACCTAACAATTTTATGTAGAATCAATTTAAATTGATTTCATTGTGATTCTTGAAATCATTCGATATTGTTATGAAATCGATTCACTTTTGCTATCACTCCATTCCAATCTCTTTTTATTCCTAACGAATCCTGACCTTTACTGAAAAATCCCGTTTCTTTTATACTCTACGCGCTAACGTCGTAGAATAAACGCGGTTATATTATTTTCAAAAAGCAAAAAAGAAAAAGAAATCATACTTTTTACGTTACGTACTCTCAACAAAGTTATGCAATCCTCTTTTTTCAAACTCCGCCCATCTAGACGCGCATTTACGTAGGTGGAAAAACGACCTGTCGCATATCCCTTTGCGCAATCGATTCTCCGGATAAAACGAAGTCTACAGTGCTCACGCAAGAGAGATATACGTAGAAACGGGACCCCTTTATCGGGAAATTTACATCATGTGCGTGGCGCGGCAACGGCGGCGTTGTGATTCCTCTCCTCGCAGCTTTGACAGAAACACGCGCAGAGGCAATTCATCGTTATGCATGCGCGCGCACTCACGTACTTCCGCTCGTTTATCGCGTCCTTATTGTGCGTCTCGTGATGCAATGTTTTTTTCGAGTTCTCTATTTTTTCTACTTTCTGCGGTTGTTGCTTTAAAAAGTCGTGCGCTCTAGGTTATGAAATGAATTTTCAAAGGCGAGTTTCTTTCGCGCAAAGAGAGAACATTTTGAGTTTTTTTCTTTTTAAATTTTTCATTGCGTTGTGCGCAGCTGTTGTTTGTAATGTTGTAGTGATGATTTTCATTAGTATGAAATATGTTTCATTAGATGATACATATTAAAAATTCCTACCAACATATTAAAACTTACCCTACTCAAAGCTTCAACTTGAACGTGCAAATATAAAAATCCAATTTCACGACTGTTCGCTACAATATTGCATTTTCAAACAACTCAAATCTTGCATAACGCGAAATAATTGAGCCACTCGTATATATTATATTCTATATACATACGCGCAGACCCATGCATATATATGCGCCTCGAAAACGCACGCAGCAGCGAAACTAACTCGACGAGACGCCACTCGTTTCCTCTTGCGAGGTCGAAACTTGCGTGCTCGGTCCAACTGCGATGCTGCACCTGCGCCGTTCTTCTTTATATTCCTCTTTCTTTGTTTTATCTTCCGCTTCTTTTATTCGCGTACGTCGGAGACGATGAAATTTTGAATTTGCCGCGCACGCATTATGTGCGTCTCCCCGTGGAGCGATTCTGGATCTTATGAATCTTGACGTGCGCGCGCGACTTGCGACGGTTTAGCGCGTATTGCTTTTGACTTTGGATTATTTCTGCGAGCTCATGGTCGAGAATATGTGTGTCGGTCTGTCTGTATGTGTATATGTATTTTGAAAGTTCGAAATGCAGTTGCGCCACTGCTGAGTGCAAAGTTTCCGTACGAAGTTTCTTTCTTCTTGGAGAGGTTGTTTCATTGTGTTACGGGACGAGAGGGAGCTATCATTTTGTTCCGACGAGAGATATTGTTTATAACGGTGTTATAGAGCTATTTACAGCGCTGTGCTACGTATATAAATCTGTTGTCGCTGCACACATGGTACATTTAACTGATCTCTACATTGACGGAAATTATATCGGAGAAAAAATAGTATACGCAATGAAAATTTCTTATTTCTTCTCCCACGGAGCTACTTTTCACTTATTCATATTTCGAGGATATATCCGAAATTAGAATAAAGGTCAAATCTACGCTATTCAAGCAAATGTATGATATTTATAAAACTGTAAAGAATCCTTCTTTCACTTTCTACGTATACCCGTATATACAAGTGTAAATAATATTTTAATTAACTATATATACCAATGTCTGATAATGAAGTGAATAAGTCCCAAGGGTCATAAATCACACAGACCATAAATACCTCATCGGCGCGGCGCAGCCTCCTTAAAAGCCGCCAACTCACCTCTGCCAATTCTAGCGAGCTCGACATTTTTTCGAGCGCTGACCCAAATTGCAAAGGTCGAAATTCACCCCGCGCCTTACTCCCTACACACCTTCGCCCGCCTCGAGATACGACGATCGAGTTTTAAGTGGCTTTGGAGGGGGTGGGGCGACGGGGCGAATTTTCGAAAGGCCACGCACGTTCGGGCTGTTAATTAAGGATAGGCGCCCCCTATCGCCGCAAATTGCTCCAGCCGCGCGGAACTCGCAGGATACGGGAGCCGCAGACGAGCGTCGAGATTTATCTGGTCCACGAGCTCGCCGCTGCGAATGTATATTTATGTGGATGGATGTGTAAGTACAAGGCGATGACTCTCTCTCTCTCTCTCTCTCTCTCTCTCTCTCTCTCTCTCTCTCTCTCTCTCTCTCTTTCTCTCCCTCTCTCTAGTCTCTCTTACTTACGTTTTATACTAATTACTCTCGTAATTAAAGCAAATCATCGCGATTTCATTAGCGCAGGCGGCGAGGAGTATCATGGTGGTGCACGTGTTTCGCAGGTTCTGGGGGGTTACACTGCGGAGGTAAGCGGTGGTAAAAAATGACGAGTGCCGCGAACGTGGCGGTGGTATCAAGCGATGAGGAGGGTGAGAAATCGCATGTGAGATGTTAAATGTGATTGTAGGCTATATCCCTAAAAGGGCGTATATACTTTAAGGTATACATATATACTTTAAGAAGAAAAAATATTTTCAACTTATTTACGACATCTGAATCATAAGTAAGGAGCTTTACACAAAATTTCACTTGAAAATGTAAAACTTTTTTATTTTTAATTCGATTTTAATAATTCAAAGCTTACTTTGTTTCTTAAACATTTATCTACAAATTCACCACCTCAATAATTAAAAAATTACAAGTAAACTGAAAAATATTATCATTAACTAGCTTATTATAAGATTACAAGTAAACAATTATCTTTTGCTATGCGTGTATAAATTATTGTTTAATTACTAATTTGTTCCTTTACTTAAAATATACTTGTTTTCTATACTATGTCTCGTTTCTCATCTTGCAATATAAGAAAAATTCATTGCAAAATATTTTATATTTGAAAAATTCGCGCGCATACATAATTCTTTAAAATATCTTTTAAGATTCTGTGCACAGAACGTCAGAAGATTCTCCGACAACAGTGTCATAATATACTATTATAAGGATATGTAGTTAGCTTGGATATATTCATTTCTATACTTATCTCGTGAAAAAGGCCTTAAGAACTTAACCAATTAACTGTATACAGAATATATTTATGATTTACCACATGAATTTTAGTTTTGAATCTGAAATTTTTATGGATTATGAATATCTCTAATAACTTCTGGATATATTCAAATATACAACTTGATCCAGTGTAATTCCCACAAAGGACCTACGCTTATGAAAAATACGAAATTAATATAAAATAGGTATAAGTTTCTTTCAAGCGAGATCTTTCATAATGAAACAAAGCTTTAGTTTATTTTTTTCTCTGTCTTCTTCCATAATGTTTTTTTTAGTTTCGTAGCCTTAAATACTCGTAAAGCTATAATAAAAAAAGAAACACCATTTTGATGAAAGGTATTCTTTTTGTAAATTAAAAGGCCTGGATATCGGTATAAGGCCTATTGACAAAATCGCCAACGGGAAAAACGACACGGGTCTGTTTTCTTTAGGGTACATAACTCTTCTGTAAAGTTTCACGTAAATCAGTGAGTCGGAGGTCATGAACTCTCTCTATAACTTACCAAATATTGCAAAATATATTAGTTAATTGTTATTAATGAAAAAGGGAAAATTAACTTAAATAATACATATATTTCATTTTCTGTTTTAGGTGATTACTGCTTCAACGTCACTTGCGATAAATCTTATCGCGAATAAACATTAAGTGGTGAGTTTAATTAGGACAGTAAATGTTATGATATTTTTGGTTATATTATTTACAATGATGTATTTTTACAATATTAAGGACAGATAAATGTATATTTATAGAAATTGCATGTCAAACATCTCAAGTTCATGACAAGTCACTGCATTTCATTTTTTTGTTTTTTCTTTAACGTGTGAAGTATAGGATTTTTAACATTTAAATATTCCGTGAAAGATGAATCTGATAAACCACTTTAGGATCTCGCCGTGCTTTTATGCTTTTATACACGTACGACTATAATCTACAGAAAAATTTATTTTTAAAATTTCGCGTTTGACAAAAAGATTTTCATATTTATCTAACAACCAAATATAGAATAATTTGATCGTGCTCTAAACCTTTTCTATTTTATGTATTAATTATATTATTATTATTGGTTACTTGACTTATTATTCCCCGTCTTTTTTTATAATAAAAGAAATTATTTCTAATATAATAACAACATTGCAATGCCGGTTGAAATTTTCCTACTCCTATTTATCCTAGTTTACAAAACTTCTCGTTATTATCATTTTATAACTGGAAAAATCTCCAACTTTTTTTCAAAGCTGAGCCACGTAGCGCGCCCCACCCGAGCGCTTGTTCCCAAGCTAAAAGAACAAAACCGTCCGATGGAAAATACGATACATACGCCAAAAACACGTTCGCGCACATAGCCGATCGAACGAAACGCGCTCGACCTTTTCTGCCGAAACTTTTGGCAAGCCCCTAAATAATTGAATCCTAATCACATTTCGCTCGTGCGTCGAGCCTGCGCGCAAAATTCGCGTCGCTCTGTCCCTCCACGCTGTCGCTCGTTTAATAAATATTCCATCAGTCGCGCACGCGTCATCCCCCCCCCCCCCCCCTGCAGTTACAACATATTCTTACGCAGTTAAAGCTTTCGATTGAATACCCTCACAAATATTCCACACGATTTTTATAAAAATTACATTTTAAAAAGCTTCATCTAGTCATACTATAAGTTCTAAAGTAAACTTGACACGAGCAAAAGATTCTTCAAAAAAAACTTTTCAAACATATTCGATTCGCTGTTTATAACGAAAGGAAAAACTTCTCGCTGAGAATGCATCCAACGGCTTCGCTCCACTGAGAATCAAGCTTTCCAGACATTCTAGTTCCACGCAGTCTACAAGGCGAGTCTGCACAACCCCTGCCTTCCTTTTTCCGCTCTTTTTCCTCATCTCGCCTTATTTCCTCGTCGACCGGCGTCATCACTAATCAGGAATTATCTCTTTGCTCTTTCGATCTCGCCTCTTCTCGCTCGTTCGATATCCAGTTCTATATGTACAGAGCCGCGGGGCGCGAAGCCGGCTTCGTGACTGCTAGCTAAAATTGGAGGAAATGAGCGATATCCTGTTCTCGTCCGATCGATTTATGACCGGTCGTTTATATGTATAGATAGATATTAGAGAGAGATAGTAAAATTTTGCGATGGCAGTGACGGGTCGGTGTTTCGAATATTGGTTCTAAAAAGAGCTTCGTCGTAATTTATAAATTGAACGGTGCTTTGCTTTTCGAAAGTGTTTTTTAATTGACTTTCATGTCAAATATTGGGTGTTCAAAGAGGCTATGTAGAGGCGTACGCTTATATGAGGAAATCCACAATTTGTCCACACTTAGAGGGGTTCAAAAAATTAAAAAAAAAATTTGAAGGCACACCTTCGCGACAAGTTTTTTCTCATTTTGAATCGTCATAAAATATATGAAAAATCTCGTGAACATTAGAAAACGGTCTTGTGACACAGTTTTTACTGCACATCCGTTTTTCTTATGGGAATTTAACATGGGAAAAATGGACGAAAAGTAGTCACTGATAATTAACCAATAAGACAAGAATTCCATAAGAAAGCGATTAAAGTAGATGAATAGAGCTTTAATTTAAGCTAAAGATCGTTAAAATCGGTCAGTTCTGTGCAAAGTTACATGCATTTGAAAATCGTGAAAAATGACAAAAATAAGTGGGTTTTTGCAAATTTATGTAATTCTTAAAATTTTTAACATTTTTTTGTCAGTTTTCGCGATTTTGAAATGCATGTAACTTTGCACAGAATCGATCGATTTTAACAATCTTTAGCTTAAATTAAAGCTCTATTCATCTACTTTAATCGCTTCTTTGTGGAATATTTGTTGGCACTTTTAAAAGCTTGCTATTGTTTAATCATCAGTGACTACTTTTCGTCCATTTTTCCCATGTTAAATTCCCATAAGAAAAACGGATGTGCAGTAAAAACGGTGTCACAAGACCGTTTTCTAATGTTCATGAGATTTTTCATATATTTTATGACCTACAAAATGAGAAAAAACTTGTCGCAAAAGTGTGCCTTTAAATTTTTTTTTTAATTTTTTGAACTCTCTAAGTGTGGACAAATTATGGATTTCCTTATATACCTATTTTGAAAATTTTCTTACTGGCGTAAAGTTTATAGTGTCGCGTTGTAGTTCAGCTTGTGATTGACTACAAGCGTCTGATTGCGTATGTTAGAATAGTCTTCCGTGTGATATGCATAAATAGGGAAATTTTCCGCGTAGAAAGGGATTCTAGGATCGTTTGAAAATCACATTCTAGAAATTGTAAATAGCTCTTGCTTACCTTAACGCAGTCTTGCATTGGAGAAACCGTGCCCAGAGAAGTAGAAAGTCAAACAGAGGGGCGAGGGACGGGAGGGAGAAAACAAGATGAAAGTCATAAGCGCGAAGAGGAGCTATGTGCGAGCAAAGTGGAACGAAGTGGTAAAGGCTAAAGACGCCGCTACAAAGGATAAATCAAGAAAATCGACGGTGCTTTTCTAAACTTCTTTATATAGTTTCGGGGTAAGTAATCTCGTTTGTGGGAAAATTTTTAATCAAAATAGTTCACGGTACTTTAATTAATTTTAATTACGTTTGAAATTATGTTTCAACTTCAAATGCATTGCATAAATTGTCAATAAGGTTTCAAGGATGAAATAATTTTTTCTAGTTTAAACAATTATTTGAAATGTAATAATTAAAAGTATGACATATAATTTTATTCTTTTTTTCAAAAGACACGCAAATCCAATTAAATAATATTAAAAACAAGATATAATATATAACAAACTATATGAGAAAATCCACTGAACTTTTAACTTTACCCGTGATCAAAAAAAAGCTTATTTATAATGATATCCTATTATAGCAATAACAAATTACGATTCTATTAATTCACATTATTTATGTAATAAGTAATTGCACAGCAAAAATTTATATGAAAATAATTGTAACCGATACAGAGCTCGTTAAAATAAAAAAATTCAACATATTTTAGTGAAACTCGATAAATCTTAAGATTCTTAATAACTTTTTTGGGAGGGCCCATTAATTACAACTCTGAACCCCACTACACCTTCCGGACATGGTTATTCTTATTTCTTGTGTCACCAAAAACACGAAAAAAATCGTGTACAATTAAAACGGTCTTTGTCTCACATTGTTTTCAAAGGTTGAAATTTTTCAAGAAAATGGTAAAAAAGCCCCTTTCTTTAAACCTCAGCCATTTACCCCAGAATCGACCAATTCAAAATTTTAAAAAAGAAATTAAAACTACAAAGAAAGAGATTTAATTTCCTGTTTGAAAAATGAAAAAAGGTCGATTCCTTCAAAAGTTACAAAGGTTTGAAGTTGAACGTCGAAAAGGCATAAAAATGCAGAAATCGCAGGAATCGGTAGCGCCGACTTCGAGAGCATTTTTATGCCTTTTCGACATTCAACTTCAAACCTTTGTAACTTTTGAAGGAACCAACCTTTTTTATCGTTCAAAAAACAAACAAAAACTCTTTCTTTCTAGTTTTAATTTCTTTTTTAAAATTTTGAATTGGTCGATTCTGGGATAAATGGCTGATGTTTAAAGAAAAAGGCCTTTTTACCATTTTCTTGAAAAATTTCAGCCTTGGAAAACAATGTGAAACAAAGACCTTTCTATTTGTACACGATTTTTCTCGTGTATTTGGTGACACAAGAAATAAGAAAAACCACGTCTGGAAGGTGTGCCTTCAAAACAAATTTTGACTGATTTTGGGAACGCGTAACATTACCAAATTCTGGATTTCCTCATATACATTCCTAGCCACTATGAAAACATTTCCATCATCGACGATTGCAAACTTTTTAACAATTCGGCATACTCTCCCGAACAAATAACCCGGAAACCTATATACTCCGCTCAGCATAGAAAGACGCTCTCCCATATATTCGTATTCGCAAATTCATCGGGCCCGGGGAATACGCCAAGTCGAAAGCTGAAAAACAACCAAACTCGCGGGGAGCTAAACGACATGACTTGGCGGAAAGTGTATATATACCGAGCATCTCGACGAGCTACCGTCTGTACCAAAATTACGGGTTTCCCAGGAATTCGTCGAAGTTCACGTACACTCCCTCTCGCTCTCTCTTTCTCCGAGGGAAGTTTCCCAAGGCGGATAAAACCGACATCCACCCCGCGCGACGATTCGTCCGCGATATATATACGCGTCTGCATACGGGACGAGGGAAAAGTCCACTGAAAAATGCAGCACGTAGGGAGGGGGGGGGGGGGGCGAGGGGGGGCGGAATTTCTCTATTTCTTATCGAAGAAACGCGCCAGCCACGTTTCTCGCGAGCCTCGAGACAAATGGGATATGCATGCAGCGATAAAAGAGAGAGAGAGAGAGCGAGAGAGAGAGAGAGAGAGAGAGAGAGAGAGAGAGAGAGAGAGAGAGAGAGAGAGAGAGAGAGAGAGAGAGAGAGAGGGGCGGCCGATCGCGCGTTCTTTCTTGCGATTTTTTTCGCAAGCGAGGGAGATTTATGGTCGCGTCGGCGGCGGCGGCGGCGTTGATTTTTTAGCTGAAAGGGGGAAGAGTAGATGGATCGCCTCGCGGATTGTACACCGGTGGCTCGTGATTTTGATTCGGAATGGTTGACGGGTGAGAGCGCGGTTACGAGGAAATTGTTATAAAATTTTTATGGCTGATTAATTTAA
>JAPYZP010004584.1:0-15899 GCA_030522985.1 Torymus sinensis
AAGAGCAGCTGTATTTATAGGATTTCGTGGAATAAACGTATTGAATAAATTCTTTAGAGACTCCTATTGTACTTTTATACATTAAAATAAAGAGAAATATAATTTTCTCTTACGAATTTCCACGAATCATTTGAAAATTGCTTTTTCAAAAAGACATTTTTAGATTATAAATGTATAAATCTACTGTTGATCCATAATTATTTATTTATATTTAAACTTATAAAAAGTTTCATTAATTTTCTATGATCCACTAAAAATACTTCAAGAAAAATGAACAAACACTTGTACCATTGAAAAAAAACTATTTCAAAAGAATACGTTCTTTAACGTCCTGCTATTATTTTAAGAACTCATTTTTATCGTATACACAATATAACCTAAATCTCTAGATTTAAGTACAATGAAATTTTCATAAAACTGAATGCAGGTATTTTCCGACGCCTTTAGCATGCAGGTAAATAAAATTCTCCTTATGCAGTGGAAGTATGTTTCACTATAAAATACGGGAGATTGTTTGGAGAAATAGAAGAGCCCGTAAAATAAGACCCTTAAGTTGTTTACAATGAGGGTCTAACATTTTTATTTATATCGCAACCTTATGCGCAGCTGGAAAAATATAAATTCAACGTGGTAAATTCAACGTGCAAGAACGCGCTCATTAATTTGAGCCCTCTCGCGAAAAAAGTGAGATGTGTTACAACTTCAATTTGCGGTTGAGAAAAAAAACCGTAAGATAAATTAAGAGAAACATTCTCTTTATATTAGTCTACCGCATAATTTGTGTAGCGTAAACGTTGTTCTTGTTATTTTATTCTTGTTTCACGGTAAATTATTATTTCAAGGTGGCGCTATATCAATTATAACGCGTTTTCACCGTACAAATAAAAAAAATAATCTCATTTTTCGGGATTTTGGAGATTTCTGCGCGCTTAGGATATTAATGTTTAATTATTTCTCAAAATTGCAACTCAAAAAATGAATTAATTGTCGAGAAAACCTTGAAAAAGTTGAGCGGCTAACATAACCTATAAATTATGAAAATAAAAAGATAATAATTTTTTTTCATTTTCATGACTTGAGCACGCTTCGTATATAAATTTGAAGTATTCTCCCGAAATTTAAGTCAAATCGGTTAATTATTCGAAGAGAAAAGCGAAGCAATTATTATTTTACAGAACCCATAGCAAATAACTTTTGTAAGCCGATATTAATTGAGAAAAATGTAGCATTTGAATAAAGATTGCATATTTCGTTAAACTCGTGAAAGAATTTCAATGAATAATTAAAAAAAAAACATTATTAACACAAGAAATGGCAACCTGAATATATATGTTAGCTTGATCTTAGCATATCCATTTGAAAACGTCCGACTCGGGCCAACTCTCGCGATCGCATTCCAATGGCGTCGCGAAAAATAAGCTCAGTTTTTTGGTACCGCGCGGGGGAGATTTCGGCGCGCGAAATTCACACGTCCGCCGAGTCGCGGAACATTTATCAGGCCGGAACTTCTTTGCGTTGCGCTCTCGCGCGCATCCGCGCAATGATTAAAGTTTGTAAAAAATTATGCTTTTATCTTTGCTGTTTCTGCCGCCCTACTTTCTCGAAATTGCTCTTTTACTGCCGCGCGATCGTTAAAAGCGTATTATGCTGGATTTCGAAATAAAAATTTCATTTTGATAAAGATTTATTTTTACTGCTTGTATCTGAAGTAAAAAGGAAAATGTCTCGCTGCGACAGCTTTCCCGAACGTTTAAACGACACTTACGTGTAAATGTTACACTTAATGTCGAAATATAAAATACCATTTTTTTTCAAAGGTCTAAAACTGGTATGTTCAGTTGGCGTTAGGTTAACAAACAATCTTTTAAGTTTGAATGCTGATTTTCAGATGTCAATTAATAAACGTAACTTTTTAGGAAGTAATAGACAGTTCTGATTTATAATAATAAGTAAGTTTTCCAAATAAAGTTTCCCTATTGAATGGTAACAGTAATTTTTCGATCTAAATCTGAATTGTACATGTAATAATTATTACATGTATAGAAGATAGAAATCTATTATCATGATGAATTCAAAAATTATGTCTTTAAATGTAAAATCATATTCCGAGAAATTTAGTAGTTGTGTCTGGCTTGAGCCAGTCTGATAAGATTTGGATCTATAATTTCCGATGTCATTGCATGGTCGATGTTTGACAGACAATTTGACTATTGTATCGTTTAATCTATTACGAGGAGCAGAATTTTAATATTAATAGAAAAGTAAGATTCTTTATCGGCAAATTGCTTATGCAAATATAAAGCAGTGATAAATAAGGAAGACAAACTGTTTACTTAACCATACACAAAGTAGTTAGCCACACTACAAATTTCATTACAATATTACGTGCACACGCATATCAATGAAGATACAATAGAATCCACACCTACGTAAACTCACCAGCTGACAGACAGTAAGCTTGCGAGCGGTCATAAATCAAGCTTCAAATCTGGGTGGCCGAGGCCGCGCGAGCTCTTTCGCCCTCGAAGCGCGGAATGAGAAAGAAAAAAAAGAAGGGAATGAAAGAGGAATGTACGAGGCACCATAACGCGCGAAGCTCCTGCGACTTCTCTTTCTCTCTTTTACGCGCGGGCGCAGGCCGTTCGGTTACTTTTATATTCGCGCTCGAAAAAAAAGACACGAGAAGCGCGCGCGCGCGCGGGCGGAGAGCAAATAAAAGTACGCACTTCGGCGATATGCCGCAGCACGCGTGTATATATATATATACGTCAAGCGGGAGAGTCGTCAAGGCGCCGAAGAAGACTTTTACGATTAAGCGCGCGCGCGCGCGATCGCGCCTGCCACCCGCTTCACGTCTCCATCCTTGCGAGCGCGCAGTCTCGAAACGAGAGGATTTCTGCGACGACTGAAGCTAGTTGGTATACTGACAAGGCATGCTGGAAATTGAGGGAATTCAAGTTGACGTTAAAAGTTTATTTATAACTATACACGCTGGGGCCTGTGCTTTACAATGTCTATGTTTCAGATTTATACTTAGAAATAAATATAAACACAAAATGTGGGCAATTGCAGGCCTTTGAGTAACAAACCAATAAGGGATAGTCGTATTGTACTTTACCTACTAGGTTAACGTGTTTTTCTTTTTTTCGAGAATCATTATATAGATTGTTAATAGCAAATATTTTAGGATATATTGGCTTACATATAAAATTAAAATATGTAACAGTTGAAATGAAAATTAAAAGAATGATAAGTTGCATAAAATTCGCGTATGTAGACTGTAATGATATTTCGGTATAGAATCCCAGTGAATTACTTACGGTGTTATATCTCTAATAATTTATGTATTTAACGAATGTTTTCAAGTCTCATGAAAACATAAATAAAATAATATATTCAAATAATATATATGAAAAAAAAAGATTAAGATTTTAAAGAAAATAATTTTTAATAGTTGTGTCAATTTAGGTAGAATAAATTTATAAACATTTGAAAAGCTTAAAAAAATGATAACTTCCTTTCTTGCTATATTAGATTTATAGAATAAGTGAGAAGTAGCTCATGATTATAAAAGTCACTTTATAAAAGTGACGAACACTAAAAAATCGGAGTTTAAAAAATAATACGGGTCACATGACAGCATATATCCCGGGAGGTGTGTAAAAATTTATTCATGAACGTCAGTCATTCGCAGTTTCACGTCATCACGAATAGCAGCTAACCAAATTGATAATTGATAGTCAAAATTCATCTCTAATCTAATGCAAAATCGTGTGAAATGTACACACATGTATATATACATATGCTATATCATTTACTTGGTCATGAGTTTATTTTACATTTATTGACGTCCCCCAACGTAATTGCGAACTTTCTTTTTCCCCGAACTTTTCGAATGCCGACGCACCCGCGAGCTTCGCAGAATCTTGCGTCACGGCATGGTCGACGCGCCGCACCCGCGAACTTACGGAGAGGGGAGCGAGCGGCTCACAACTCCATCGGCAGCCGATTATCTACCGATCGTTTGCCACCTCGTGCGGCAGAACAATCGGCGTATAAGAAGTGTCCTTACCCTCGCCAAGTACGGACGTACGTTACGCCCAGGTAAAAAGGGTCTGCCACCTATTCGCAATGCTTTTATTTTAAAATTGAATTATTGATTGAACAAATTTATTTCACCTTAACCTAACCTAATCCTTTCATGCTCTCCGGCGCTGAACTTACATTAACATGTAGATTACATGTTATATACCGCATATATTTTATAAGAAGCTTTCCATTCGAAATTCGACTTCATTGACAATTTTAAACAATATAATTCAACTCTAAAAGTGGATACGCCAGTTAAATATGGTTAGATTGTATGAAAATCTCTTTACACATAGCAATCAATTTAATCCAATATATGTTAATTAAAACGTTCTTGCAGCCAAACCCAAATTTTAAACTATTTCGAATTTCAGTGTAGCCAAGCCTTAAATTCGCGCGGTGAAGAAGCCATCGGCACGTCGGCATTCCTTCTCTCTTCCTCTCCAACTAAAGCGAAGACGACCACGGCTCTGGCCATACTCACGAAGACTCGCGCGAGCGGAAGTAATTGCGGAAAGCGATCGACTCGCGTCCCTTTTACGAGGGCTCTTCGTCGTTTTTCTTTCTTTTTAGGAAGCAGAGGAGAAGACAGAGTGCGGAGAGGGGGAGAAGGAACGCGACGAGGGGGCGGGCACGTGGAAAAAAGTGATTCCACCCCCCACCCCCCGCCTCGGAAAGCGCGGGCGTAGATATGTATATATCCCGGCTATGAATAATAAATCAGGGCTTACCGAAAAAAAATCGCCTCTTTCGTCGACGTGATAGTGAACGCGAAGACACTTACCTGGAACAGATAAAAGAAGAGTAATTCATTAGAAATGAGGAGATTAGGGATGAATAGAGATAACGGATTTATATAAAATGTTCTTTTTTGTTGTAGTGAGCACTAACATTATATCATTGTATCATTATATAAATTGATAACATACACGTGTCTTAGAATTTTTCAGTAAAAGATGTACTAAGCAGCAATAAAATCTATTCATTGCTCAAGTTATGCGTATTACACGAAGAGCTAAAACCACTTGACCGTTTTGCAAGGATATGATTTTTTTACTACATTGGAAGTGAAAAAGTAGGTCGACCTGTCGTTCGTAATCTCCCGATAAAATAAAGCTCGGTCGTCTCCTCCTCCTATAATGTAGCCACTATTTTGCAACGTCTATTATCGCTTCCTTGCAGGCTGCAGCTATTACCTTATCGAATGATCACCATGAAATAGAGGACCTTTTCAGGGCCTTCTTACGTCACTCTTTCTTTACATTATGCTAATTTATCTTGACAAAATTCTATCGTTTTTATCATTTTTTTTTAAATGATTGAACATCATAAGATTTTTAATAATAATGCTTCACGCTATTCAAATACATTTTTAAATATTTTGTAGACAAATAATTGAAACTGTCTTGCTTTCACTTTACAATTAGTTATATCATTAAATGTAAGGCACTTTGTAAGCACTTTCATATTTAATGCTATACATGTTCCATTTTAACTAAACATCTATTTTACCTTTATCAATATGTTCATAAATAAGATAGACCAGACAGTTATTGTGCCACACACGTAGCTGTGTACTTATCTTACAATACGAATGTCATAGTTTATTACCATAATTAAAAATTATTACTTATGTCGACTGTAGTATAATATACTATTCACTGATAAGAATTTTTCCATCGGTCTTACAGTCCTACAAATTCAATCAATCAATATTAATGGCAATCAGATTGCCCTTGTTTATAATCACCCCGCTATTGATTGATTGAATTTGTAGGACTGTAAGACCGATGGAAAAATTCTTATCAGTGAATTTATTACCATAATTCAGAAACTACCAAATAAAAAATGACTAAAATTTACTTATTTTGTAAAAATAAACTCAATTTATAACAACACGCGTAAATAAAATCATTTTCAATAGATTATGTCAGTTATTAATTAAAATATTCAACAGGAAACCGCTGCTTATATTCATTGATTCATAAAACTAACCAATTCGTGATCATACAGGCAAAAATAAAATTCCTTCTGTCAATAAATATATTTATGCATAGAAATATACAAACAATTTTATCAACAAAGTATGTAGTATGAGAAAACTACGAGACAACATTGTTGAGAATATATCGCTGGCTTAGTGGAAAAAAACCAACAACTCCAGCTAAAATCAACTGGAGTTGTCCGTTTTTTTCCACTAAGCCAATCTATGACGTTATTCGACGCACGTAAAGAACGACTTTACCTCACCTTTTCTAATCAGCATCCCCTATCACAATCGATTAGTTACACCTCAGTCTCCACCCCTTCGACCTGTGTCTTGACAGCGTCCCCGCCACGGCAGACCTTAAACGAGGCTTCCCTCACAACGGCGAGGCGCGCAACCGATTCATCGTGTGAGTTATGGGGTCGTCGTCGTCGTCGTCGTCGTCCCATAACCCATAATGCACTCCATGGCCTCTATGGGCCCTCGAACGCACTGCACTTGCTCGCGCGCAGGCGGGGGTGAGATTGATGGCGCGACAATAACGCGTGCGCGCGCGTACACCCAAGCCCATTGACAGGGCGTTGCGCGCACACACCCACACACACGGGACTTCATTGTCCATGGATCCGCGCGATATAATGGGCGTGTCGTCGAGACCGCCGTTCGTTATGCGAGCGCCCGTCTGCCTGCCACGAGACAAATCGCCGGCGTTTATGTGGCTAAGCCGCGTTGTTTCCGTCAAGTGGATGCAAATTTTTTAATATATGAAATCAGGTGGATAGTTGCGGATGATAGCAACTGTTTGTCGTTAATCGCATCTCTTACAATGATAAATTGGCTTCTCTGCAATTTAAAATGTTTAAACAATAACGTATGTTTTCCCGCATCTAGTTATATGTGGGAAAATAATCTTAAGTAATTTTATTGATCACTCGGACATTTATTGAAAAACTTAATTTACGCGGGTTCAGTAAATTCATTCGGGCAACTTAGGGCAACATTTATCAAAGTGATGTCTATAAATGAGAAAACATACATTTTCAAGAATATGTCCGAAAATTGCTCAAGTACTTTAAATTCTTTATTTTTAAAAACAAGTAATTATTGTTCATACAACGTTTCGAACTTCCACTAGTTTCTAGACGTAGTAAGGTCAACACATTGATCTAAAAATGTCTTCATAAACTTCATAGACTATACAGTCTTCTGTAGCTAGCTATACATTTTATTAATGCAGCCCTGGTAATCAAATTTGCAATCGCTGCCCGTGGTGTCAATCGTTTAAATATAGCAGAATTTTCTTTAAAAAAAAAATAAAAAATTGAAAGTTACAAATATAGATAGTTACTACTCAATAATAACAAATAAAAATAAGACTTGGGTATAAGTTAAATTTAGAAATTGCATCGTGCTTTTACTGGAAAGTGCCGATTATTTGAAATTCACGGATCTCTTTTGTGTTTTCACAACTGTACACATTATCCGCAGACATACGATTACTTTAGTATCTCCAGTAATTATTGTAATCAATTTAAAATGCACCAGATATCTAATGTGTCGAATTAATTTAAAAGTGAAAGCAGAATAGCGTCATTGTATAAATCTTTAATTGTGATATAAAGGTGTCGAAAGTTAATTCGAAGTGCGATTTTATCGGCAAACAAAATGTGGAGGTGTGTGGAGGGGTTCACTTACTCGAAAGTAATATATAAATCGTTTAACAACTACAGTATGGTACATTCACACGAGAAGTTCAAGTCGAGCTTCTGCCTACGAAATGTCTTGGTAAGATTGTTTTTACGTGAATATTAAAGACTTATTTTATAAAATGTTATAAAACACCGCGGTATATTTATATATATTTTCCCAAGTTGGCAAAGTGGCCACAGCGGAGCCGGAAATAATTCTCTATATGACAGACGGGAGTAAAGTCGATTATTTCCTTGAGTGATATGCCTAGAGTATGCCTCGCTTCACTTGGGCAGCAAACACACACCCGCGAATAATTTGCGACTTTACTCAATTGTTGCATAATGTGCTATTTCACTTAGAGCGAAATGAATTAAGAAATGAATTAAGGAGGTTCTATCGGTAATAGAATTAAAATTAAGATACATGTTAAATTTCGCATACAGGTTTGTAAATATCTTAAAAACACTTATATAAATTTTCAGAAGGCTAGGTGGGATAGAAATTAAGATATTAAGGTTTTCGTTCTTTGCTGATTAACACGGGCTCTTATGGGAAGTTACGATTTCTTTGTACTTATTTGTGTATTATAAAGCATTTGACATTCAGATTCTATTCATATTGTTTGTAGTAGATAATTAAATCATGACGAAAATTTATCATTCTTCAGAAATATTATTGGTGGCAGCTGACTTATAACAAAAATACGTTGAATACAAGAAACGTACATTTAACCTCAAAAAATGAGTTAAATTAGCGTCTGTATAGAACTTTTAATTGATAATAAGACCAAAAGAAAATTGTACAATTTGAATGAATAATCGGTATTTCATGTAAGTTCATCTATGCAACTTCTTTACGGCAATATACCTCGCGAATAAATTATAAATAAAAAGGGCGCTTATTTTAACTAATGACGTACCGGTAGAACCTCCTTAAATGTAAATATTATATTTTCAACAGTTCTCTTCTAAATATGCTACCAGTACTCCTGGTACTATCAATCGCACACTTGATTGTGGGTAACCCGGTTGACCTAAACAAAGACAAAAGTGGTTTTTACGTCCTACATCCTTCTGAAGAAACTGCAGGACATTATAAACGTGTAAGAAAAACAAATATTTAATTATAATTTAAGAAAGGGAAAATATCGCAAAACTAATGAAATAAATTTGTTACATATAGGCTGCCGTTGCTTCAAGTTCGAATCAATGCGCCAAAATTGGAGCCAAAATGTTAAAAAAAGGTGGATCTGCTGTAGATGCAGCTATTGCTACTCTTTTGTGTGACGGCGTCGTTTCTTTGCAAGGGTAATTATTTTAAGGTTTCAAAAACCAAAAACTTCAAGTAAAAGTTCTATCAGTCAATGCCGCTTTAATTTTTATATGCAGAATGGGAATTGGTGGCGGTTTCTTGATGACCATTTGGGATAATAACACAAAGAAGGCATATTTCTTAAATGCCAGAGAAGATGCTCCAGCAGCAGCACGAAAAACCATTTTCACTAAAGACAATAAAGAAGAGGCGTTTGCTGGTAGGGAAATAATATTGTTCAAGAAAATATATGCAAATTATTATTTTGGATTTCAATCAAGTAACGCTTTTATAAAGGCTTATAGAACTACATTTCGAAATATTTCTTTTACTTTTAGGTGGCAAAGCTATTGCTATACCAGGAGAAATCGCTGGTTATTGGGCAGCACATCAAAGATTCGGAAAATTGCCGTGGAAAGATCTTTTCAAAGATACTATTAAGATATGCAGAGAAGGTTCTCATGTATCCAGATATGTAGCGAATGATATTCACAAAGTTGCAGCAGACATTTATATGCCTCAATTTACGCCAATAAGAAAATTACTAACAAGCCCATCACATTCTGGAAGACTTGTAGATGTAAGTTAATTCCCAATTCATAAAAAATTATACTTAATGTTAAAATATATACATGATTCAATAAAACTAACTAATTTATGATTTAGTTTGGAGATAAAATTCATAGGCAACGATTGGCTGAAACTTTGAGAAAAATTAGAGATAATGGAGCAGAGATATTCTACAAAGGAGAAATTGCTGAACAATTAGTTGAAGATATTGAGGCTGCAGGCGGAATAATCACTTTAGATGATTTTAAAAATTACGAGTAAGAACAAAAAGTCTAGTTTTATAATAATTGCAAATCATTTAGAATGTTTGAAATGAAATGGTATAATTGTGTTCAGGCCACAGTGGAAAGAACCTGTTACTGCAACCATCAAGGGCAAAACCATGTATTCGGCACCTACACCAGGATCAGGAGCCGTTCTTGCCTTCATTCTTAACGTCCTTGAGGATTTAATACCTGCTCCTAACGAAAAAATCATGTGGCAACGTATTGCGGAAACTTTCAAATGGGGCTATGCTCGAAGGAATGAAATTGGTGATTTTAATGAAAGAGCTGAGTATGCCAATAAACATACTAAAGAAGACTGTAAAGTCAAATCAAAAGACTTAGCATCGCTCGAGCTGCAGGGATATGATTTTGTAAGACGGAAAAAGGATGCATGGGACAAAGACTGCTTAATGTGTACGTTTTCCCAGTCAAACGTTGGTAAGATTTTTCTAAATGTTGTTAATTTATAAATTTTATTTTTAGCGGTTGCATTCAGGAAATTGTTAAGCAAAGAGTATGCAGCACAAATAAGGGGTCTAATTAAGGATGATTCGACTTCTAATAATTACAAACATTACGAAATAACAAGGGAAGGCAGAATCGATTTAGGTACTGCTCACACTTCTGTTTACGCCGAGGATGGCTCAGCCGTTGCTGTAACTTCTACAATCAATCATTTGTAAGTAGAAAATTCTAATTTTTTAAAGATTAAGTAACAGAGAGTAACTTTCTAATGCCAAATTAAAATATTACAGATTAGGCTCCCTTGTCCTATCAGAATCTACAGGCATTATCTTGAACAATGAAATGGATGACTACTCTTATCCAGGTATCGTTAGTGGATTTGGTATGGAGCCATCAGAATTCAATTTCATAAGAAATGGTCCCAGTACTCTACGGCCAATGAGTTCTATGGCGCCTACTATTATTGTAAGTAAATTTAAATTGATAAGAAAAAACTATTTAATTTCTTTGAAATCAATATAATCTCTATTATTCAGATGAACGACGACGACACGGTGAGGCTGGTTATCGGATCAGCCGGAGGAACCAAAATCACAACAGGAGTAGCTCAGGGAATTATTCATAATATATTCCTGAATAAAGATATTAAAACTACTGTGGATCATCCTAGAATTCATCACAATGTACGTTACTATTGAATAAAATATTGCAATAAATTATGATTTTCTGACAATAACTATTATCAATACATTTTGTAGCTTTGGCCAATGGCAGTACAAAGAGAATGCGGTTTCGACACTGAAGTTATTAAGTACTTGAAGAGTATTGGCCACGATGTTGAGGATTGGCTCATTATGTCAAACACTTTGGCAGCCGTGGCAGTCAATGGACCTAATGATATTAGTGCTACTGGAGATTATCGACGTGAAGGTGGAACTGGTGGATATTAAATTTGTGATATAGACAATTAATTATAGCACTGTTATTTATTTATTAATTTATTTAATACTTTGTAAAATGTGTAGATACTTTCTTATTAAATTTCATACAAATAAATTATATATTTATGATACTTAAATTTGATAAGTTATTTTCAAGCTCTATACAAATGCTTAATCAATAGTACGTTGTAAAACTCACCTTACGCACGAGTTTCATACAGTATTTTATACCACGAGAGCTTAAAATCATGTCAAAGTTGAGATTTTTATGGTAGAGTGGTATAAAATCGTATACGCACCATGGGAGCAAATAAAGAATACCTCAAATCGCATGTTTATCATCGCAAGTTGACAATTTACATGAGATCTGGGACATTCTTTACTTTTACTCCCTAGGTGTGTAATATACTATTTTTTCAACACGTGCATGAAAAAGGCCCTTTTTCTGCATAGATATTTCTATACATATATTTCTGCCTAGATATTTCTATACATATATTTCTGCCTAGATATTTCTATACATATATTTCTGCCTAGATATTTCTATACATATATTTCTGCATAGATATTTCTGCATATATATCTACATAAGAAAAATGAATGAAAAATCGAGCATTTCGAGCGTCTAGTGAGGCCTCCCGCAGTAGCGGGAGAAAGGGAACTTAGTCTCCCGTTATGACGATTCGATATACCCATCCAGCTTTCATGCAAAAAATGTCCTATTCCTGCACACAAAAAGTACCTAGTATGTGTAAGAAGGGAGCAATTGATTTTTTCAGACTCGGATGATGATTTTCGTGAACCACTCGTGCTCAATCATAATCTTAGCTAGATTTAATATACTAGCAAAATCCAAACGCACTTCGCGCGTACTATTTTGTTTTTGAGGTTTTGCATATAATTTTTCATTATGATTTACTTTTAATTACTTTAAATGATAGGATAATCAGATAATTTTTCGAAACAAAAAATTAATCTTTTCATTAGGTTTGGATTTAATTATTTAGTTTAAATATATATATAACATTGAAAACGATTATGAAATTAATATATGAAATTCTTCTAGTATTTCCTTTTGGCCAATGATAATTCAAAAGGAGTGTGATTTTGACACAGAAGTGGTTGATTATTTGAATAGTATTGGTCACGATATTGAAGATTGGCTTATTATGCAAAATACTCTGGCAGCTGTAGCTGTTAACGAACCAGTTCATATAACTGCCCGTGGATATTATAGACGAGAGGGAGGCAGCGATGGTTATTAATACTACTATTCAAAACATGAATATAATTTGTAATTTATCATTGTGCTTTGCACGAGCTTTTGCAAATGAAATGAAAATTGCTGTTTAAATTATTTACTAAGCGTTAATTATTTACATTTAATACTTCTTACAATGAAAACATTTGAGAAAAAAAAAACAAAATATCGATCCAAACACTAGCAAATTTTTAAACAATTAAAGACTATAACAGAAGGAATTAATTTTCAAATCTGATGCTAGTTTATAATAGAGTCATTAGTACTTCAAGGTAAAGATCGGGTACAAAGATTTCAAACGACAGCAAAACGAACAAATTTGAAATGACACTCGCGAAGATTTTCCAGCACCTCATTTGTCCGTTGTTGCCTCTCCTCACTAATGAAACCATTAGGCATCTCGCGGCGCCTTAGAGCATCTCATTTCCTCGAGCCATCCTATTTTCTTTCGCGATTCACGAGAGTGCAATGAAAGGGGAAAAAAGTACGAAACAAAGAACGAGGACCGTAAGAAGCCAGTCGACGAAAAACTGAAAAATAAAGAACTAGTTCTCTGTACACAAGACGAATTATCTCGCCTGAGATAAAAAGAGAAACCTTTTTATTTTCACATAATAGAGTTGCACGGCTCCAAAAGTTATCCAGTATTATTTACTCTATCTTTTCAATTTACAAAATTCTTAAATATTTATACAATCATGATTTTTAAATTATCTTATAAAATATATAACTAAATTTCAACTATTGATAAATACTTCAGTATATCTTTTTTTTACACATAACGAAGTTCGAGAGAGGTTTACACATCTTTACCGCGCAGCCTCCGCTCAAGGAAAAAGTGCAGACCATCTGCGAGGAGCCGTCGAAATTGAATTCCTCGGGAATTAACGGAACAACGTCTGCTGCGCGAGGAAGCGAAAAAATTCCTTCTTCGCCTCTTTCGCAATGAGTGCGGGCGAACAGCGGCAACTGGAGTGTAAGCCAGACGTAAGAATCCAACGTGAAACAAAGAGACTAAACGCACGCGCGGGACGGTGGCGAGAGTATCGGAGGTAGAAAAACGTCGTTTCTCCCGCGTCGAAGCGTGAATGCCGAGGGAAAAATATTGTATTTCCTACAGCTGGTAAATTAGTGGAAAATTTAATAACATTATTTAAGAATTCTCTCGTTATGTGCTATGAATCTCACAATTTCTACAATACTTATAAAATATATTACGACGCGACTTATAACTATTACCCTGCCAGACTTTTCCTAATATATGACATTTTTAATATTCGAACGCACGAAATTGAGTCAAGTTAGAAATGAAAGCAAAAAGATTATTATTTTAAATGTATGCCATACGAGTGGTTTGATTATTATCTAAGAAGCTTTTTGAAAAACTTCGGCACGCACATCCCCCATGACAGGGCAAACATAAAGGCGGTTCTGCTCCATATAGAAAATAGAAAAAATTTACCAGATCGGGTGTGCTCGCACTCGAGTTGCTTCGGGCGTTACGCGCGTAAAAATGGCAGATGCGTTTTCCGCGAACAAAACAAGAGTGCGCATACACATAAATACCGGTTACTTCGCGCGTGCGGCTCTCGGCTGGCTGGAAAGCGCGCACGCAGCCGCCCAGGCTTATTCCAGCGCGAAGTTTACGATAAAAGCGCCTAAAAACTTGCGCCGATGCAATTTAAACTTTTTCAGCTTAACGCACCGAGGAAAGGTAGAGAAAGAGAGACATTATATTGAATCACGAGACTTTTTTAATAAGTCGTTCTGGTAATGAAGAGGTTCTCTCCCTCAAAAACGAGCAAAGTTTCCAAGTTATTATTAGCGACCTCTTCAATTCGCCATTCTATGTTAAATGTAACAACAGTTCACTATTATAATTCTTTTCTTTAAAAGATTAAGTGAACTATTTGGAAAATATTTCTACGATTGTTAAAAGAATTAAAAAAACGAACATTGTCATTCAGTTTCGTAAGTAATTTAATGACTCAAATGCTTTTATGAAACACATGATTTTTTTATCATCAAAAACGTGTATTTTAATAGCATAATCTTACATAGCATGTGTATCAAGTAATACTATATAGATACAAATAAAACTATTATAATTTTTCATAGTCATAATAATCTTTCACATACAATTTTTGTGTTGTCATATACTCAGAAAAGAGTACAAAATCTATTTCTTATCGTTTCTAATTTAAAAAACTAAATTCTTCCAACAAATAAATAATTATCAATGGTACTGGAGATGATGGTAATAATTATTGCAATTTTTTTGCTACATTCAAAAATTGATGAATATTTTCAAAACAAGTTTAAAAAGGAAATTTTTCTTTTTAATCTGACATATAGCAACCTGAATAATAATTATTTCAGGTAAATATCCGCCAAGTGTCTTCCTCATTGTTCTCAAAAATTTTTTGTTTGTTAATACTTGAATGGCAAACCAACGTTTTATCTTTACTTTTTTATATACACGTGCCATATCCACTAACTATTTTACTAACATATTTATTGAATTTGATAATATAGTTTAAACTTTTTTGTTATATTCTTACACAAATAAATATCATAAGAATAGTGCATGTACATATTGTTTTAGTCAAATTAATTAATATTAAAAGCAAAAATAATAAATGAAAAAATATAATTCTTAAAATACATAATATTATGTTATTTCTTAGAATAAAATTATATTTGACTTGACATAAATAATAAAAATATTTCAATTTATAAACTATATAAAACTCATGGTACAAAAATTATTTTAAAGTGGCTCCGGCGAAGTAGCGAAATCGATAAGTAAGAAAAAAAAATACCTACTAAAAATACGTATTTTGAGTTTTTATTGGTATTTTCTTTCAAGTAGACTAACCAGATGAACTAAAGGGAAAAAATTTTTGAAAATTCAATATTTAACATAGGCTCTTATGGAGAAAGACATTTTCCTTGTCATTCCATCAAAATCGATTTTTTTTTAACCATTTAGAGTACATTTCAGTTACAAACTCTTATTCTCTAATGAGAATATCAATAAAAATTTACTGGTCATTTGACAAAAACAACATATTGATGTCCCCCGGGGGACCTCGTAGATACGATCCAACATCCCAGAGCCACCTTAATTAATTCTATCTCACAAGATTATATACGTCAAAAAAGAGAAATTGTCACTCTTTTCAATTTTTGTTTCTGTATGAAAATGATATGAAAATGGCGAAGCGAGCAAGACTTGGTGGAGAATTAGAGATACCTTGGGCACAGGGAGCGGGTCTGACCAGGTACTGGGTCTGACCCTGTCCCCTGATATCGAA
>JAPYZP010004585.1:0-13057 GCA_030522985.1 Torymus sinensis
AGTAAATGAGAGCTCTTTCTTTCTAGTTTAAACTTATAGTTTTTTGTAAACATTGTGCAGAATTTTTCTGGGCTAAGTGGCTGAGGTTTAAAAAAGGGCTTTTTTGACATTTTATTTAAAAAATTCCAGCCTTTAAAAAAAATATGTCACAAAGATTTTCTTAATTGTACACGATTGTTCCCGTATACATTGTGATGTAAGAAAGAATAAAAAAAGCGCCCAGGAGATGTGCCTTAACAAAAATTTTAACCGTTTCGCGGCCGCCAAAAGCGTAAATTGTTTGTGAATTTGCTGATATATATTACAGAATGCTTAATTTTGTTTACATTAAAAATTTTAAACACAAACCGTTCGTAATCTCTTTGGTAAAAAAAACCCTAAAAATAAATCGTGAGAAAGAATGCCATAAACGTTGGAACTGATAACATACTCACAATGCAGGACACTAATATTCCTCCTCGTAAAACTTCAGACTAACTAAATTTTGAAGTCACGGGAAGAGAGCGAATCACGGCGCTAAAAATTTTCGGCCACTAATTCGATTGGCGCATCAAAGTCACCGGCTGAAAGGGCGCGCGCGCATTTCGCTGGGCGAGAAACCGGTTTAAATCCGACGTCGCTGTGAAGTTCGTCGAGTTTTTTGTTCGAATGACATAAATTCGGCACCTGACAGTCGTCGGCTGTGCGATGCCATTGAAAGTACGCGAAAAACATCAATTAAGGGGGAATTAATTGCATCGACCGCGTGCCGGGGGGAAAGTTTGAAAAACCGAAATTTAAATTAATTAAGCAATTGGGAGTTCCGCCGCGGCATTTAATGGGTCGAGCTGACGGGCATCACGCATAGGTCGGCAGCAAATTAATAAGCGCTTAATTAACGCTGTGACCGGACGCTTGCATTTTAATATATAGAAAAAGAGCAATAGCCGAGGCGAACGATGTGCGCATGACGTCACCTTGTTTGTATAATATATATATATATTTCCGAAAGTGGAAAATCGATAGATGTAAGCGTGCTACACGCGTTACGTAACGTACGAATGAAGGTTTTATAATTTCGACGCATTTATATCGTAATGTCAATTGGAAATGTCAGCAAGTTATAATGAACATCATCGCAGTTAATTTGTATGTTTTCCAATGCATAATGACCCACGAATATTGACCCGTAGATTCATAATTATTCGATAGCGGAGAGTTACAAAACGATATATAGAGAAACACACGTGCCGCGTTATTTAATAAAATTCAATCAGCCTCTTTTAATAATAAACAAACGATCCTATCATCGGCATAATTGCGCTCGCTATAATTTTCACTCGTATAAAATCTCCACAGCCCGGAGCTGAAAAAATCGTTACCCTATCCCCGCGCGAATCTATCGCTTCTCAACCCCTTCCATACAGAGCCATACCTCCTGCAAGTCGCGTGAATTTCATCGACCTCATCATCATCGCGCGGCGGACGGAATCTTATCTCCCTTTCACGCGCGCGCTCAAGAAAGCGAAAAAATAAACGCAGCAAAAAGCTGGCATGCCCCGCTGCGCGCGAAAAACAAAACCGCACTGTTCCCTCGTCCCTATATAGCGCGACCGGAGAAGAAAACGCCTGCACGCCGCGCACGCAACAACACACGGCAGCCTCCTCCCGCATAATGCGATGAAAGAGCATTATGATTCGCTTATGGACAGGGTGCAATATCCTATCTCGAGAAAGAGAGAGAGAGAGAGGGCTAATCGAAGTCGATCGATCGCGTTTAATGGCCTCTCGCGGGACTCGATTGTAATCGAGACGACCGTGAAATACGCCTTGAGCAACGAGAGAGAGGGAGATAAACAGATAGAGAGAGAGGATGAATACGGCCCGTATGCACGCGAGATGACACCCGGGCGTGAAATTTAACGGGCGCACAGTTTTTCATGAAAACTCGCGGACTCGAGGTCTGGATGTGGAGATAATTAAGCGATCCTTCGAAGCGGGATCGAATTTCCACGAGCTCAAGGGAGATTGGCTTTTATGATGGAGGAGAGAGCGAGCGTTTTATTGATTTGAGAGCCGTGCGCGCGATATTGGTCGAATTAATTTTTCCGGTGCAGCAGCGATTGCTGAGATCGGGAGGAAGGAGCAGAGAGAAAGTTTCTAAGAAAAGAGACCTTTTTATAAAAGCTGCTCGTGTTGCATCGCTGTCTGCTGACACGGATTTATAAGACGGATCTAACAGGTTGAAATTAATGTCGTCTTGTTTTGGAGTTTTCGGGGACATAAGTGGATTAAGGTTGGGATGAAATACGTTGCCCTTGTTTATTTCTATAGAAATATAAATGCACGTTGATAGTAAAAAAATAGAAAAGTACAACGAAAAGTTTCTTTAATCCACGTAAAGTTCAAATAGAAATAATTTATAATAATTGAAACGGCAATAGTCAACAACCGCAAAAATCTATTCGCGATTACTCAGTTAATTGCGCCGTACCCCAAGCCCAGCGTAAATTAATCGAGTAATTCCCGACAAACTAATAGAAAGTTCCAAATACAAACTGTTAATTGTGCGCCGGCGTCGCGCGCAACGCGCGTGTATTTGTGCACTCGCTCGGACAATAATGAATTCGACAAATATACTGTTTTAATTGTCTTTTGCGCCTATTATATACGTCCGATCACCACGACTGTGCGCGCGTTGCGCCGCTTCTAATTACATCGACAGAATTATTGCTTCATTATTGCACCGGCGCGGCCTGTGTACACATGTATAAACACTTGCGCGAGCGCTTTATTACCTACAGTTACCAATAACAGTACATCTGTAATCAGCCGAATTCAGAGCAGGCTTTATTGAGATATATACGTATACCTATAAAAGAGCGCCGTGGCGGCAGCTCAGCCAGTGCACTTGAATGATGAATTATATAAGCCCTTAAGCGCCGCGCGATACAAAGACACGGGAAGAAAAGAAAAAGGGGTAAACGGCTTTTCTCTTCCCCACCTCGTCCCTCTATCTCTCTCTCTCTTTCTCTCCTACACTCGTCTTTCTTGCGACCCATTCAAACCAGAACGGATCGATCCGCGCGGTAAATCTTTAATTTCGTTCCTAATAGGATAATGGGAAAAGTCAACAAGCGCACTTTTTTATTGATGCGCGAGCTCGTGTCGAGGATTCCATTCAATATTAAAGCACATCCGAAATGGCGCCATTTCCAAAAGTGCGAATTCCCGCTAAATGTTCGATACTGAAAATATTTTTAAACCATTCTACATAATTGATGATAAAATCCGTATGTTTTTTCATCCCTCGCTCTTAGCAAAAAAAAGCACAACATTATTTCTATTATATTATTTTGAAACAATAAATGAAAAACGCTAATACCATACTTCCTTTTGATGAAAAACACTATAAAAAAATGCCAAATCCAACAATTTATCCTCCCAGCGGTTACACGCGGCAACTCCAGATAATCGACAAATTCAATGATCTCGCTGTAATAACTGTTCCTTCGTTCCACGTGCCGCGCGAGCTCTGTGGCGGCAGTAGCAGCAGCAACGGCCGCAATGAAAAATTTGTCCGATCCGGTGCCGATTAAAATAACGAATAAAACACGCGAAACAGTAACGATAACGTTTAATGCAACAATTCTATTTACAACCAGCGCACAAAAAGCAAACAAAAAAAAAAGAACAGTCGAACTGCAGCAGCAGCAGCCGCACGTACGCGCGGGCACGCGCGCTTTATTCGACACAATATCCCCGATACCATAAAAGAGCAATTATACCTCGGCGAACACGAGCCGCATTACACCACTCTCTCTCTCTCTCTCTCGCACTTATTCATCCCCTCTCTTCTCCTTTTTCTCTTTCACTCCCTTTCTACTACTGGGAAAAGTCATTAAAACGCCGGCCTCGCAGGCAAGCGCGCAGTTAGGTAAATTGAACTTCACCTTGGCCTTTTCCTCTCTACACGTATACATTACACCACATTTTCAGAAAGACGCGAGAGAGCCGTTCAATAGTCGGTATTGTTAAAATCGCTTATTGAATCGCGCGCTCGCTCGCTCGCGTATATACATACACTGCCCACGCGGCGAATATTGAAGAAAACCGCACGCGAGAGAGAGGGGGCGAACGACCGCAGAATAATGACGAGCGCGCCACCGTCGTCTAGGCAGCAGCAGCAGCAGCAGCAGCAGGCAGGGATATAATATTGAAATGCGCGCGTGTAAAAGACTTTTCTTCACCGCGGCCGCGAAGCCTTTCCGGTTATTATCGCGCGACGTGGACTTGCGGCGTCGGCTCTCCGAGGAAATGCAATTTAGGCCGGACGGGAAGGTGCGAAGAGAGAAAGAGAGAAAGAGAAAGATCGACTTTTTGCGACGATGGGCTTTTGATCGCGCTGTATATATAGAAATTCGAGGTTTCATGAATGCGTTATGGGAATTGGTTTTATGGTATTCGCTCTGTGCAATCAATGGTTTTGCTGCGAAATTCTAGAAGAAAATGAATAGTGGCAGTAAAATATATAATATTTTTGTTATTCTATTTTTGCAATGATTTAATTAGTAATTTAGAACTTGACTATGATGTAGTCATTATCAGTTCTAATGACATTTTCATTATTAGAGGAAATGGCCCATTTCTCGTGTTTAAATGACATTTTCGTGTATTAAATAATTCCAAATAATCTCTGTTAATTAGTATCTGAATATTTTAGGTCAATTATAATATAAATTATTCAATTTACACTTACCCAGATGTAAATTAATTAAGATGAGCCTTAAAAAGCATTATTCGAGCTTAATAAACTATAACATAAATTGAATTTCAGCGCTTCGTTGTATTGTAACCTAATAAACCCATACGCGCCCGCTCATCGGAAAATTGGTAAAACAACATCGATCCCTCACCACCTCGCCACAAGTGACTCTCCCGGGGATGAAATCGTTTATTCTAATTTTGCATCGAGATCGAAGCTCGCTTCCAGTTATGTTTCTGCTCCCCCCTCCCCCTCTCTATCTCTCCCGCTCTTGAAAACCTTTCACGCCTTTATTGCCCCTAATATTTTATTATTGCGCGTAAACCCAAACGCTTTTTACCGGTTTTTTTTTAATAGTTCCACAGAACGCGCGCTGTAAAACTTGCGGTCTTCCGACTAATCTAAAAGGTCCCATTCCACGAGGACTTACGTATATCGGCGCGTCGCGTTCTTCCCTCTCAAATCGTTTAATGCCCCTCTCTATACTCTCGCCCGTAAGAGCCAAGATCCGGCGACGCTAGACCACTAAAAATTACCCGCATAACGACGCACCAATTGAAATAATTCCGAGTTCGCGTGTCGAGCCCTTTTGACGTAAATAAAAGGAGGGACGCAAGAGAGAGAGTGTGAGAGTCAGCTTATCAGCCGCACGGCGGAATGTCTCTTGATTCCACACGCGACTTCGCCGATGAAATAACCGTAGAAGGAAGAGGGGAGAGGCGACGCTAGCGTGCGCGCGCAAGAGGAGTCTTATGTACGAGAGATGGGAGAAAAAAGCGAGCGAATTATGCTAAATTATACGTTTTACCAGATACATTATGTGGTTGAGTCGATTTACAATTCTTCGTCGTGAAAATGGCCGGGGCGTGTAAGTATACGTGGTATGAGTGAGAGATAAGAGACACGTTTATTTTATTCCGAGATTAATTAATCGTTACACGAATGTAATATGAAGTTTATTATAATAACGAAAGCAGCGTTATATAATGTTTAAATAATTCAGGAGCAAATGTGCCAATTGTTGGAGCGAGACTCTGTTTAAAATTTAAAATCTATTATGGCTCACAATTAAACCGTTTGAAATTTTCATTGCGCATTCATTCAGTAATAAACAGGTCATTTTCATAAATGAATTATTAATTATCTACCCGTGCTAAAACTTAAGATAAATTTCATTTATCATTTAAAATTGAATGCAGCGGATAATTTAAATTTGCTTGAATGACATTATTTTATATAGTATATGATAATTATCTGCACTTCCCTATATATATATGTATATCGCTGATGATAAATTTTCGTGAAATTTTGTCTTTTAAAATAAATTTTTCTCTTTCACGTTTATATATCAAACCATTTAATTTAATGTAAGATTTCCTCCACATGCGCATATACTTCTGGCTTACACATAAAAACCATCACATATAACGACGTTTAATTAATTACGTACACAGTACGAAGTTAAATTAGATTTATACTTTTGCTCCCTAATGGGCGCGGACGGAATTTCAATCCCGTGTTATGCGGCCGGGGACACTTAGCATAATGAAAAATTCTTTCCGATCAGATTACTTTCAATTATCATATAAAAATTAATTTTACGATCGGGCGAACAATAAATTTATCGCTCGGCCACCCGCGCACGGCGCCGCGGTTCTCGGTACTTTAAACATTATTTATGGCGGCGCGCGTATATAGAAATTCGTGTGCGTCGTTGCGTGCGCCCCGGCCATTCGACTCTTTCGAGAATTAAACTATTATATACGTATAAATTACGGAAACGTAAAAAAAATCTCCAGGGCTTTCTCCCCGCGATTCACGCGTAAATACGACAGTTTCGTCGCGCTAATGAGCGTTCGGCGAATATTGCGTACACGTATGGCTTATAACTTGTTGCGCTAGCACAAAGGATTAGAGACGGGCGATGATGGGCCACGGCTGAGGCATTTTTACGAGCAGCCAAACGGTCGCTCTTTTCTCTTTAATACCGCAGCGCGAGAGATGAGACACGAGGCCGACCTCGTACCTCATCCACTTGTCCAGGACGGGTATGAGTCACCGGGCCGCTAATGGCTGTCCCGGCCGCGAGCTATTATCCGCGCGTAAATCAGAAAATCCGGAAATGCCTGCGACTATATAGCTAGTAGTAGATATAGTCCTTCGACAAAGCCGGCGAGTTATTTACGAGCGCGGTGATGCTGATTTTTCGCCGAAATCGTCCGCATAATTGCGCAAGCGCGCGAGATTTAAGAGGCCGGAATGGCGCGCGCGCCCCTGTGATCTATTGCGTCCAGCAGGCCGATTCCACAAACTTCAACTTTCGACGTTTCTCGCGCTATGTATATACGCACATTAAAAATTTACATTTTATCCACGAAAACGCGCGTCCGATTGCCCGTCGCGAGATTTATGGGGAGCGCATAGCCTGTTCTCTTCTGCGAAAGTAAAATAAAAAAAAAGAGACAGAGAGAGAGAGGGAAAAAAATGTGACGAAACACAGCTGCGAAGGAAAACGCGCACGTTGTGAATAATTTAGCGGCGTTGCGATTATATGGGAGAGCCGTTCCCGGGATGCCTTTCCGCGCGCGGACGCGAGAATTATTTATCAAATTTATTGATGGATCGGGCGATCGAGTGCGTGTTATATATAGCAGTGCCCGCGCTGCTCTCCTTCCTCTCTCTCGGCGTATTATTCTTTTGAGAGGGGGATAAAATGACGGGGCGGTGAATTATTCCGGGATTCGCAGCGAGAGAAGCGGACGCGATTTGACTGTGAGATTGATTAATTAAGGAGAGCATATACTGCATTTTCATGAAGATGAACTCGCGCGCCGGTCAATATCGGCCCGTTTCGAAACGAGGTCAAATGCAGGTGCGTACGAGGAGGTCGGTATATTGGCAAAGAATTGAAAAAGTCAAAGTAAACTGTACTTTACTAGAAATTGCCCTAATACTCTCTTTATAAATTAAGGACTATTCTGAGAAGCACACAGAAAAGGAAATTGAAAGCTCTCTCTTGAATTAATTAATGTCAACAACATTCATAAGCAGTCAGGCAATAAAACTCTCAAATAACATTGCAACAAAGCCCCGATCGCACGCTCATAATCCTACGACAGCGAATCAACAGCGCAGAAATATCCCGTCGTTCGGCGCACTCATACATGTCTCCCTCGAAATGATTGATCTCCGGCCGGCACTTTTCTAGGCCTTAATTCGTAAAAAAAACTGTCTGTAGGGCGTATGATTCAGGTGTCGCGGCGGTCCGTTCCGCAATGACTACGGCTTCGTCGATCATCCACGCCGGACGGGCCGCGTGTGTACGCGTTCGATGCACCGTGGAGGTTCATCAATCTCCGTAGCGCAATTATACACAGACTTCCACGCCGGGGAGAACAAGCGCCCGCGACGTATTAGCCGCAGCGCGTGATGAGGCATGTCGATGGTGGCGGCGGCGGCGATGCGAAGATCATCATTAGGAGGAAAGTGTCACGTCGCGTCGGGGATGTTGCTTTGTCTTAATCATTGCTCGTGTAGGGAGGCTGCTCCGAGCAGTAAGGGAAAATGCGGTTGTTAGGGTATCGGAGTTGATGCGTATTATATACGTATATTGTGCGAGTCACGTGGATTCTACTTTTTAGAGTATGGAATACAAGTAGCAAGTATTAGTGAACTCGTGCCGTATATTTAACCGAAATTAGTTTTCATCACCTGCGAGAGATGCTATGATAGATTAAAAAAATAAATTCACGTTATAGACGTATTTCAAGGAACTATTAAGAACTAGTATTTCATCTGATGCATACATCACGATCTTCCCAAGCAGTGCCATATTTGAAAATAATACGGGACATTCGGCTTTTCTCCGTTTGCATCCGAAAATCAGATAACCCCATTTCCACGAAATACTTATTTCCTCCCATTCGCTGCTGCGTGCATTATCTCTACATCCAGCCTCATACCTCATCGGAGTCCTCTACCCTCAATCAAAAGAATAACTCGCTCAATGATTCAATTTCGGACAATGGGACGCGCGGGACAAACGGCGATAATTAACGGCCGCCCCCTGAAAATCCCAGGGCAATATTCTTCATTTCTCGACCTCACACAAATAACACATAGACACATACACACACACACAGCTCTGTCCGAGAATATAAACAGGAGCGGGCGCATCAGCCTGATGGAACATTGTTTAAGAACGAGGCTGCAGCGAAGAGTAAGAGAGGAGAGAGGGAGAGAGAGAGGCGAAAGCGGAGAGCATTCCCCCGAATTAACGTGATGGAGTGGGCCCCGTATATACGAAATCTCTAATCAAATTGATGCTCCCTCGTTGTGTTACTATTTAGACTCGAATTTCAGGAGATTGCTTTCTCGAAGGAGAACGGACGCGAGCGCGCGCCTCGGCCGCCCCGCTATATAGCGCATATAGTCGCGATCTAATCTCCTCTCAGACGGACACGCGCGCGAGTTTCCTCCTTCCTTCTCGCTCTCTCTCTCGCTCCGCACGCGCGCGCGCAGGCACATCGTATCTCCGCTCTCTCGCCCACGCCCTATACCTATACCTACCTCGGGACTCTCTTCCGCGGCCTCGATCCTCTCTTTTTAATTAGCGTGAAATCGCGCCCTCGCGTCCGATGAATAATTCGAGCGCCTGCCGCGCCGCACACGCTTTTTGTCACTGGATGTGTAGCCGAGGTTTCTCTTACAGAGATATATGTTGGTATTAATTAGCTGGATATCCAAATGAGGGAAGGTTTGTCGCTGCCTGTTATAAATCAAGAGGTGGGAGGTCTCTGTTCGAGTCCAACTTGCCTGCTTCGTTGGATGTGTCCGATTAATCGAGGTCATTCGCTTACTTGTCATTGTATACTATAGTTTGTGCTTGCGTTGACGTTAGATGCAGGATTAAAACTGTGCTGAGATGGCTTATATTTGTCTGCTCAACAAGCATGTTATTTTTAATAAATCTCATTTTACGCAAACCTATAATTATATATTGCATATTTGAAAAATGTCAACGGCAGAGAATTTTCCATCTTCGGCTCTTTTTCTTCGTGTCTTGATAATTTGACATAATTACGCGATAGACGTCGCTCCTTGAAAAGACTCTGAAGATATATCTTTTAAAAATATGGCCAACGTCACGGAACGTAAAACACAACGATGTCAATATGTCTTCCCCGTCGTCGTGAAAGCCCTATTACACGCACGCACAATAAAGCCAACGAACGAGAGAACGACTTATAATATCGGCTTATCTTAATAGTATAGTAGTGTTTTAAGAGTGGAATACATATTCCAACACACTGACTGAACGCAATTTTATAACCACCTTCATGATCTTCGTTATTATTAAATTCTCGTCTCCCAAAGTACATTACAAACGAGCGTGCACATATATATTACATCCGTCATTGCACTGTCTCCAAGCAAAATCAATCCAATTGGACAATTATAAATGTCATTTCTGAAGCTAAAAAAAGTACAGCTGGCAAATTAACATTCCCGCGAGGCTGGAAATAGAAAGCGAGCTCGCACGTGTGAATTAACCGATTCGATTATATTTCGCCGGTGTCTGGAGAGCAGGGCAAATTGGAGGTAATGAGCTCGAGTGCCTTAACCCCTTATACGCCAAGACGCCGTATTTTAGCCCGTCGCCCCTAAACCCACCGCCCGACACCGGCACATTAAGACAAATCCACAGGGCGCCGGGGCGGCGTTCCGTACACATATACACGGCCACCTCTCCAGCTCCACCCACCGCCTTATACCCGCATTACGCAACAACCACCGGCCATTACTGCAGGAACTCGCCCGAACTGCGCTCTCGGCGCCCTCGCAAACCTACTGCGAGGCCAAGTTCTAGCCGCGCGCGTGCGTGCGTAATGCGAGCCTTTAAAGCCGGAGCTGGAGAGAGTATAATATAGACCGTCGTCGTCCTCCTCTATATATGCACATAGGCGGGACAATTTTGTGCATGAGTACACGTATATGGCGACGTATAAGAACGGACTATATGGGCGCAATCTACTGCGTAAAGTATATATTATAGGTCAATTATAGTATGGGAAATATGTATTGCGAAAGAAAGTCATGGGCCCGCGCTATATGCCAATTTTCCTTATGATAATAACAAATTTTCCTCCCCCATTACCCATCGGAACTTTTTTAGATTGGCACGAAGGGAGAGGTAGAGAGAGAGAGCGATTGCAGGGCGGTTCGCTTAATTGCCCCTATCCATCATTACCCCTTCCCTCCGTGTGCGCGACCGCGATCTCTCTCTCTCTCCCGCTCGCATTTGGGTATCCGCCAGACCGCACGATCTCCCCCTCCCCTGTTTCTCTCTCTCTCTCTCTCTCTCTCTGGCCTATACGACCGGCTCCCTCTTTCATTTCGCCTCGGCCCGATTTCGTTTTGGGCCCTTTTTTATACGCAGCCGCCGAGAGGCCCTGCTTAGGAAGATCAGTCTCGCGGCTGACGCTAAATCATTCGGAGCTCGGGCTTAATGACGCCCCCCGCGCTTTTTTTCTACCAAGAGGGGCGGCCGTATATGTAGGGCCCTTTTTTCGTCGGGGCCCAAAATTATTGCGCGTTGTTAAGGAGCGCGCGCTGCCGGTCAGCGTGCGAAGCGCGCGCTGCAACGCGGTATATACATATATATATATACTGTCGCTACCGCGGGAATGTGAAGGAGTAGAGAGAGAGAGAGAAGTAAAGAGTTTTTGGGGACTGGTGGGCCGAAATTTGTTCATAAACATTCTTGCGATTCGCAGGTGTCAGGCTGAACGAGGGTAAGACGGATGACGCGGCCGCGAGTAAGCGCGGGATCGGGAATAGCGCGCTTTTGCGGCGGATTGCGCGTGAAATTGGAGTTAATTGGCCGGGCTAATAAGACGTCGCCGACTGAAATTGAACGTGTTTTTGTTTCAGCGAGGAATTTCACGAATTCTGTACAGGGTATATAATGTAGTGCTACTGAAATTCATTCGCAATATATACATCGTATGAGAAATCGACGATCGGCTAAAGAAACTACACTTACCCATCATCTGAATTTCATATACATATATATATATATATTTAACCATATGCATCTCCCGCCGGCTCGTATCACTACTCTCGCGCCCCCTTCCGCTCAATCTCCATTAACACCTCCTCCAATAAGCCACTGGGACTTTTTGCGCGTCTACCATACTACACACTACCGCCGACGCTCATTTTTCCGCCAATCTCCGCCGCGGTGGCGAATGCTTCCACACCGCAGTGCGCGCGCGCGCGGAAAAGGGAGAAAATCGCGCGTGAGCGCACGATGCGGGCGCGCCCTCAATCAAGTTAATAATCATTGGAAAAAATTTAGATTGCACATCGTTTCGCCAGGCGTACGGGGCGCTAAATCATTCGCCGCCCGGATTAATGACGGTGTGCTTTCGCGTCTCTTTCTCTCTCTCCCTCATTCTCCTCTGCTTCTGCATCTCCTCTCCGCCTTCTGTGCTTCTCTCTCTTTCGCTCTCTGCTTCGCCGTCGCCGTCTCAGTCAGCATCTACCAACTAGTTTCCTACCCGTTTATACACGGCTGCATCCTATATGTTAACGTGAGTGCGGGAGCAGCGAGTAGCAGTGTGGGAAGCTCTCCCATTGTCCAGGAATACGTTACCTGCTCCCGTTCTCCGGCTGAAAGCTGCGGGACGTGCGGTTGATTGAAGTGACTGCGAATGGCATAAACTAAAATAATTGTAGCTCGGTTGATTGAAGTGACTGCGAATGGCATAAACTAAAATAATTGTAGCTTATGTGTATAACTCGTATATGCTGTAAATTATTCCTCTTTGTATTTATTTAAAAGACTAATCTTCTTTTAGACAAACTATTTATTTCGATAAATGATACGTTATAATTATTATCATCAAAAAATGTATTGTATTTAAAGGTCACACTTTAATCAGAGCTTTTGATTATCAAATACAATTCGTGTTGAATATATGATTCGGTCTTTGACAAAAATATAAATAACTTTTAACGTTACAAGTTAATCAAAATGTTATTTTTATCAAGTAAATTGAGAACATGTGTTCGTTCAGTATTACACATACAGAATTTGGAAATGGTTCACTGTTCAATATTCAAATACCCCATAAAATATCAAATTTCTCCTATCCATCTTAATAACTACTAACGGCACAAGACTATCTGTCATCATACCAGCACAACGTATCGTTCTAATTAAGCAAAAATCAAAACAGTTGCGCAATACATGTTATATATACCCTCTCGCCTATCCCATGTCCCATTCCATTCCACGCACTGCACCCG
>JAPYZP010004586.1:0-10095 GCA_030522985.1 Torymus sinensis
CAAGCGCTTGCCGAAATTACGCGTAAGCATCCGACTTACGCGTACTACTTATGTCATCTTTTTATCTTTTGGCCGGGTATAAAGCCGCGCGAAAACCAAAAACCAGGGTTACTCTCGACTTCCTCTGACGTGCCTCTGCATAGTCGATTAAGGCCGAACTACCAGATACTCGCTGCAGGACTCCAGCGTCACGAGCCTCCAACTCAAGATCCAACAAAAACCTAATTGTAAGTTTACGCTGAAAAGCTTCGTTGCAGTATTGCATCAAAAGCGTAACTTTAAAATATAACTAATTATAAAACATACATTATTTATATTTAGTTCAGTTATTTGTACGCTAAAAACTTCGGTGCAGCATTGCACTAACGCGTAATTAATAAAGACTATATATAAATATATTCAACTTCTTATATCTTAAATCCTAGACAGTGGGAGCTCTCGAGCGAGGCTCAATCCCAGGACACACAACCTTTACATTTAAGCACACCCAAATCTGTGCGTAACACAGATAATTGAAAAAATGCAAAATCATGAAAATATAAAAATTAAAAATTTATAAATTTGAAAAATTTATTTTTTTGTATAATATTGTTATACAACATTTTAAACTTTATTTACTTCATGGATACTTGTAGAGAGTACAAAATACTATGTTTTAATGTCTTACAAAATTCATTTTGAATCTACAGTTTATAGGGTATGACTTGAGAATGTTGTGTGACTTATCCGACACATATGGTCGCAATGAAAAAATTTACAAAATATTCCTTCATTTGTGACGTTCCAGTCTTTTAGACAACTAATATATGTTCATACATGCATGATAGGCGTGAGCGCAAAATCTATGAGTTACGATGTTTACCTATCTGAGAAAGACATACATTTCGCATAACCAGTATTGGACGAGTTTTCCTCCATTAATACATTTTTACTCGTGGTCGCACTAAAAATTATGTAAAAACTATGATACCTGCTAATTTCTAAAAATGCAATAGGGAAGATGGAAGAAAGAAGAGGAACAAAAAAGGATACAGAGAAAGAGAGAGTAGGATAGCGAAATCGGAAGGAAGAAAAACTAAAAGTGGGCAAAGAGAAAGACGGAGAAAAAATAGTGGAGTAAGCGGATTGGGAGCAAATCATTGAGCCATGAGGAGACGAACAAATCGGATGCGTGGCTAGCTCAGCCAAAGGAACTGATCAAGGAGTCGATATGGCCTGATAGGGTTCGGAGCCACTAGCACACCTCCTCAGGATTTTCCCAATTTATGGGATGGTGAGCCACAATAAAAATGAAAGTACACATCAAATCTAAATGAATAATGTTCATGTGATTATTATTATATTGTCAAAAAAGGAGGGCTTAAAATGTTCATTTTTATACATAATTTAAAGAGGTTACCTTACTTTTAATGTTTGTAAAAAGAAATGATTTCACATTGATTTCAAATGAATTAATTTCTACATGTTTTAATCCAGGCTTGCCCCCCTAAAGATGTTCCCGATTTAATTCCGCGATTCAACGGTCAGAATATTTCTCTAACATAATTTTTCTTCCGCAAAGAGGAAGCTTTCTAATGGTGAAAAAAAATGTTTGAAACAAAAAATGTTTAAAAATATGTTTTATGACTTTTTATTTTTTATTTTAAGTCTTTATCAATCTCTTTCGAGACTATATAGCCTTGTTTTATATGACTTTTGGTATTAAAATTTGTGGTTTATAAGCAAAAATATTTTCGTGTCTGTATGTATATATGTGTGTGTGCGTGAGTGTATGTGTGTGACCGTGTGTGTGTGTTTTCTGTTTTTCCTGGAGGAAGTTAGAAAAAAATGCATTTTCTGCCCTCCGGCCGGAAAGCGCCAACTTCCCGGCCGCTGCGCAAAATGAAGTTGCCGCTTTCCGGCGCCGCCGGCGTCGTCTAGGCTATTCTCAACTGAAACGTCCATGGAAAAAAGCCCGCCAGTTGTAACTTTTCTTAGCGCTCCGGTGAGTTAGATCTTTTCTTAGCGCTCCGCCGATTTAGAACTTTTCTTAGCGAAATAACGAGTTAGAACTTTTCTTACAGAAATAGCGAGTTACCACTTTTCTTATCGAAATAACGAGTTAGCGCCTTTTTCCTCTCAGCCGACGATTTGTGGTAATACCTACTAAAACCTCCCTGCTGATGTTCTTTAGCAGCCCCCCGCTCGTCCGACTGTAATTCTCCCCTGTAATTCTACAGCGCCTGGCCCTCGTTCGGATAGCTTCCTCTTTTCTCTTCTCCTCTTCTTTCTTCTTCTCACCTAATATAATTTAATCTATCCACTACCTCGGTGGCAAGACCAATCACAGCATCCCATCTTTTCTGTGAAGATAGTAAGTATCTCCCGATACCCTCGGAAGTTAAGGGGCCTTTCCATAAGGTCAATTTCAGGGTGTGTTGGGCACTCCGTGCTTTGGTATACTACAATCCTCATGCCGGGTTAATATCTGGCTGAGATGGAAGATGCTGAGTCCGTCTCTCCTCTCTGTCCACTCCATGACCCATGAAATAATGCGATAGGTCCACCGACCTTTGTCTGCTATCACATTAGCACTGCCACGCTTCCTTGGTTTTCCTGGACTATCCGTTTCGACGCTGTCTTCGGTAAAAGTCACCCGCTTCTCTAACCATGCCTTTGCGATACAACTCAGATCCCTCACACGCCATTAGGTCTACTGGTGGTAGTCCGGCGACCACCGAGAGAGCGATGTGTGACACGGTACGATAGATACAGGCCACTCTCATGGCAACTGTCCTACAGGCCCTTTGGCACACGGCTCCATTGCTCGGGTAACTAGATATAGCATTGACCCATATATGGGTTCCGTATAGAATCACGGAATACACCACCGATGAAAGAAGCAACAGGCAAGACTGTTTCGACCCTTCTATGTTTGGCATGATGCCGGCCAGTATCGAGCCAATTTTGATGCCTTTAGTCCTGCCTTTCTAAGGTGGTCTTTGAATGATATTCGCGCATCTATTGTGACTCCTAGGTACTTCATATTGTCCCTCGAATTGATTTTTCCGCGTTCACCGTGAAAGTGTCGTAGACTCTCTTTTTTTTGTTCGGGTAATGAGTACCTCCTCGGTCTTCTGGGCAGCAAAACAGAGTCCATCGCTCAATCAATCTCCTACTACCTCGATTGCGGTATCTCCGAGGTATTGTTTCAATGCTTTTGGCGATGATGATAAGAGCAATATCATCTGCGTAACCTACAAACTACTATGGTCACCCCATGTGGGAGTGATTGCCTACGCAATCCATCGTACACTCCTCCTATGATCTTATAAGAATGCCAATCCTCGTCGGTGTCATAGAGAAGGGTGCGGTCGGTTAGGTAGCTATTCAAAGATACAATTGGCAAGCTTAGGTCTTCCAATGCTAGCATGATTTCATCCCATCTGGCCGTGTTAAACACGTTCCGCATATCTAAACCAATGATAGTACACATGCGTTTTGTATACCGGCTACCGCTAACGGCGTTCTTGGCTACTGACCCAACCCTATCGATGGTATCGATCGTTGAGAGACCTTTCCTGAAGCCGAATTGGTTATCAGACAAATCCCTGGCCTGCTGTATAGCTGCCTCCAGTCTGTCAAATATGATCCATAAATAGTTTCCTGACAATATCCAGCAGACAGAGTGGTTGATACGAGGATAGCTCATTCAAAGGTTTATTTTTCTTAGGAAGCAGTACCAATCTCTGTACCTTCCATTGTGCCGGTAAAATTCCTTTACTTAGGCATGCGTTGAAAGTGTCTTTGACTATATCAGAAAAATTCAGAGCTGCGGTCTTTATAGCTAAGCCAGGTATGCCATCCGGTCATGGCACCTTTACTCGCCTATACCAATATTCTCCGGTATACCAGTATTAGCTTGCCATTCCTGGTTTTCTGGGAAAAAATGTTGGACCACTCTGTCCAGGAAAGATTGACAAGATGAAGCACTAGTGCCTCTGGGTTTGATTTTGTTCATGACCATTTTGTACCGTCGTCCCCACGGGTCACGATCCACTTCCTCGCTAAAATCCTGCTAACACTTTCTTTTGACTGCTTTGTTGCAGTCTCCTAGCACGAAGGCACCCTTTTCGTATTATCACAATGTTCTTGTTCCACCGTGCGGACTGGTAGACGTCCGCGATATGTCTTCGTGCATAAGCATCACATTGCCTCCAACTACTACCGATAGTGTGAGGAGGTTCTAGCGCTGGTGACGATAGTATCCAGGAATCTTTCGAACTCTTCTCTTGATTTTGTGGGTTGTAGGTAGCAGTTGTATCGTCTTATACCAGCTACTTTCACCCATGGGAGGGTGGAGAAATAGCAGGAGGACATCCACTTTGGTTCACTAATATCCCTGTACTGTTCACTGATGATGACTATGTCCGGCTTCTCCTCTTGCACCAGTTGAGGCAGCAGGCTCGGGCTACTATAAAGTGGTTCAGGTTGAAGAACTTTAGCCATTGCTGTTTAGTTCACCGACCTCTATCGCTGCCTGCTCGTTGGCGGTTGTGCAGCTCACTACCTTGTGACCCTCCTTTCTTCATCTGAAGCACAGATATGATCGGTTAAGTGCACTTTTACGGTTCCTTGCCAGGTGTCTGGTTTCATGAAATTTGAAGCAACAAGTCACTGCTTCACGTAGCTGGACCTGAAAATTGATCCATCCTATTCTCAGCTTACCAGCTTTCAGCAGTTTTTTCATGCTGCTACCGGAAGCAGGACAATGCCGGCTTAAGTGCCACAGTAAGACTCCCTGAGTCTGATATTCTTAGTGGTCATTATTCTGGAATCGATAACAGAAGTGATTGCCTGTGCTACCTCTTCCGCTGTCGTGGTTCCATCCAGATCATTAATATCGATTGTCTCTTTCTGGCACAAAATTTGCAGTATCGCTGATCCTGCACTGAGAGAACATCGGTGCGCCACCTACTCTTTAGGCGTATGTGACGCTCTGATTTACCCCGTTAGTGGCTGAACTACCAATCGGCGCGCTAGCTATACTGTACTATAAAATATAAATGAATTAAATAAATAATTACACGGAAAAAAGAAAACACTTGCTTTAGCTTACGTTGAGTTTGTTATTGTTACTGAGCGGTACTCATGTAAATACAACTGCGGAGTCTGGTAAAATCTACTGAAGAGTTCAGTAACTAAAATAAGGCCAATGACCGCGACCTCAAGACGTAAACAAACTTTTCTACTAATGACTCTAGTAACTTTAACATGAGAAGCTAATGTTGATTCAACTAAATCTCGTTTACTGTATTAGCTATAGTTAAAGTTACAGGAAAGCGTAGTAGGAACAACTATTTTTTTTTCTCCGTGTAATCTAAAATGAAAGGGAATGGATGTTTCTACCAAAATCTAACATTATAAATCCAAAGAATCATGTCAAATATAAAGTTATATGGTCCATCGAGTCTAAGTATTTCCTACGGTGAAGTCATCTAGCCCATAAATAACTTATCGAACATTTGGATTTGGGATCTGCTACGCCGAGGGACCTGATATCGTCGTTCGCGACGATGTCAACCGCCGCATCACCATCGTTGACGTCTGCATCCCCTTCGACAACCGCATCGTGGCAATCCAAGCTGCTCGACAGGAGAAGATCGCCAAATACCAACCTCTGGCGGATCAACTGTCGAGCAAGGGATATAGAGTCACGATGGAGGCCTTTGCGATCGGAGCCCTCGGCGCGTGGGACCCAAACAACGAACGGGTCCTGAGACTTCTCAACATCAGCCCGTATTACGCGGCACTGATGAGAAGGCTCATGGTCAGCGACACCGTCAGATGGTCCCGGGACATCTATGTCGAACATGTGTCGGGACAAAGGCAGTACAGCGTGCAATGAAAAAAACTCGTTATTTAGTGTATATTGTGTTAGTCCCCAAGAGTCTAATTTATTTCTTATTTATTTGGTGCCAGTCATTGTAGATATTCTGTTCTCCCGTCAATCCTTTTTTTTAACTTCATCGTCGACTTATAAAAATAAGCATGGTCAAGCAGGCCAAGCGCCATATTATACACCACGTTTTAGGGGCAGTCCAGTATAAATAAATTTCTCTCTAATCAGATTTTTTTTTCGGGTAACTTTTGCAAATAAATTGCGGTTAATTACGGACTTTACAGATGAACTACGGATAATTAGCGATAAATTCCCCTCGGATTAGTTTTTATTTTTTAATAGATTTTACGATGGTGCCCTGCTACCTTAAGCTGGCAGTACACCCTGTATCTTTTTTAAATGAGGTGCGGAAAATTTTTGGTTCTTACGGATAATTTACGGATAGTTAGCGGCAAATTATCCAATAATAATAATGACGATTTTCAGAAATTGCCCTGTTAACTTAAAGGACGTACTGTACTACTATATTCACCTTTTAAGAATTTTAAATGAATATAAAACTTATTGACAAATTGTCATTTAAACTAAATTTTTATAAAAGAATATTTTATAATGTCGGTCTGTAAGACGACAAGTTTTCTACCCAGTAGTTCATGAGTTAGGAGAGGGTAAAAAAGGGTTAAAAAGGGTTAAAAAGAGGTTTTAAAAAAGGGTTAAAAAAAGAGTTAAAAAGCCGATTTATTTGTTGTTTTATTATCGTTTTTTATTCCAAAAAATTCCTGTCTGCGTTTTTACAGAGTTGAGACTGCCATATTGCTAGCATTAAAATTTTTAGAATATTTTTTTATTATTCTATATAACAACCAATTATTTTATTTTTATTTTAATTTTTAAATGTATACCTTCTTGTATTATTCTTAAGTATTTTTTTTTTATTGAAAATTTCGTTATTTTATAGAAACAATTATTTTATGCGCTACTTACTCACTGTTGCGTGTAGTTGCTGCAATTTTCTTTATTTTTATTGACAATTTCGTTATTTTATACAACAAAAAATTATTTTATGCGCTACTTACTCGCTGTTGCTTGTACTTGCTGGTTGTTTTTGTTAAAATTTTTTTTTTTTTAATTTATTGTAAATAATATTTATGCGTTACTTAAACGTTATCATGTATAGTCACTGCCACTTTATGGTACTAATTATGTTTTATTTCTAACATTAAAACTTATAAGTAAATAATTAGAAGTTATAAAATAATTCTTCCTAGACTATATTTTTAGTATAAATATTCGTCATTTCATTTACATTATTTCTTAAAAAATCTGCTTTGTCCTTTTCATTTTCAGTGAATACTGAGCCTTCAGTCAAAAGAATTTTTAAATGATCTTTCAAAGCTACTCTAGATAATGCAACGTTCATTTGTCCATGGCTAAATACAGGCGTTGGTAAAAAAAATTCCAACAGTTTTAAATGATTGTCCCTCTGATTTATTAATAGTCATTGCAAATCCTAATCTTATAGGAATTTGCCTTCGAATCATATTGAATGGAATTTCTTCTTTAGAAAGGCTTAAATCTATTTGTGGTATTAATACTGTAATTCTTGCTTTATTTCCTTGGATTATTTCTGCTTTCATTACATATTCACCTAAACATCTGACAATTAATCTCGTTCTATTACAGAGACCATCTTCCAAATTTAAATTTCTTAACAAAATTATGATAGCACCAATCTTCAAAATGAGTTTATGTGGTGGAAGGCCATTTGGTGTTATCGAATTGACAAATTCAATTGGTATAGAGTTTCGCAAACATTCAGTTTCATCTTCTACAATCGTATCGATACTTAAATATTCATTACAGTCACCGGTTAGCCGACTTAATATTTTATTAGTCATTTTAAGAATATTGTTGTTTGTAAGGCATAAAATTACTTTATTTTTCATAGAAATGTTAAACGGATTAAAAAATTTCTGAAATTAAATCTGCATTAGATAACAAATTAGATAGTATTTTTAAAAGGCTATTATTTCTTTCGAATTTCGTAGATCATTGTCTCTCTCCTACCTCCAAAAGACATTTTTTAAATAACATGTCATCGTTTGATATTTTCATATTCTTATGGAGCTTTAAATAATGGAATTGTAGCCATAGTTTACAACTTTTTACGGAAGATTGTACTATTTGAGCTCTATTACCATGACGCTCAATTGGAAATGTTTGCCTAAAATCTCTCGACACAATTATTACTTTACCGACAAATGGTTTTTATTTGGACATAAATCCTTAAACAATCTATCTACAGTATCAAACGCATATTTGTTCGTTATTGAAATTTCATCCCAAATCAATACATCTATACTCTTAATATAATTTGTATACGTTCAATTGTGTGAAATATTACATGTTGATCATTGGTTTATATTGAGCAGCAATTTAAATGCAGTATGTGCCGATTTTTCATTAACAGGTTTGTAGCAATACTAGTCCAAGCGACTAATAACTGCTGACAATTTTTTATTTTTTAAATATTATCAAAATATTTAATAAATAACTTTTTCCAGTTCTACCAGGACTGTAAATAAAAAATATTTTCTTATCATTGTCGTCTGCAACTGCTTTTATTATTTCTGTAAATATGTGATGTTGACAATCGTTTAATGATTCAATTCTTTTATCACGTTCATTTTCATTGATAACACTATGAGTATATATCTTAATATCTGTATTATCGTGATATTCCATAAATTCATTAGATATATCTTGTAATTGAAAATCTTGTAGAGAAAAATTATGAAGTGATAATGTACTGTTAATAACTTTTAATGCAATGTTGTTGAGCCATTATTTCATTAACTTTTGGATTTAAAAAATACAATTTATATTTATCATATAAAACTCGTGCATTTATAGGATTATGGAAAATCAAAACGAAACGAAAAAGTTGACACAATTCATTTGGAAATTGAAAATTTAATGCTTCTTGTAAACAGTGATCCCATTCATCGTCTGTTTTTATTAATTTACGAGCGATTGCGGCCTCATAAAATGTCGTGAAAATTTTCCTGTCAACTCATGTGACTTTTCTCACTCGCTTCGCTCGTGCGAAATAATCACCTTCCGCACCCGTGTCGAAATGTACTTATTAAGAATATACATATTATATTGTACAGTGCTCAGGTTCCGTGCGTAAGGAATCTGAGAGTTCAAGTTTCCATACAGGAACGTGAGATACAGACAGCGCGCGACAAACATATGTACGACTCCCCACTCCGTGTACATGCGAGAGTCACGAGGCATGCAAGAGCCGCAAGCGAGCGACACCGTTGCGGGACACGAGTCTCTCTGTCTCCAGCCCGCGCCAAGAATGGTTATCCTTCTGTAACTTAGGCTAAGTCTATCAATAAACTTATATATTACCTATCGTCTCGTTGTACCATTTATTAATATGGTAGCAGGTCAGTAGTTCTTTCCCAGCTCTCTATCTTAACCTTCGGGAAAAGATAGAGTGGTTATATCAAGACGCCTGACAAAAGGGAAGAAAAAGACTTCGAGCACGAAGGAACGCTCAAGTCGAAGGAAGAAGCCACAACACCGAAGGTCAAGCAAGAAGAAGAAGATTCTGAACACGAAGGAACGTTCTAGAACAAAGAAGACGAAATGGATACAAAGGATGTTTCGATATCGGTAGTTTGATGGAGAAAATTACAGTATGTGGAAAAAGAGGATCCAAGTGTTCATGAAGTTGAAAAAATGTGAAATTGTGATAGAAAGAGAAAAGATTGAAACAGATAAAGCAGAAGAATGTAAATATCATTTATAGTGCCATATCGAATAAACAATTAGAATTTGTGAGCGAAGAGGAAACGGCTTACAAAATAATAAAAAAGCTAGACGGCATGTACTTGAAAGAATCAACGGCGTTACAAATAGTCTGCAGGAATAGCCTTGAGAAATTAAGATTAAGAAACTATAGTGATTCTGAGGAATTTTTCAGTGATTGTGAAAAAGCGGTAAATGAGTTAAAAGGCGTGGGTGCTAAAATTAGTGAGAAGGAAAAATTGAATTATATGCTTAATACATTGCCAGAATCGTATAGCTACATAGGTGACTTGATAGACACATTAAAAAATGAAGATCAAACGGCTGACTACGTCAGAAATAAAATAAAAATAGCCGAAATGAAAAGTCAAAAGGAGCATGGCGAAAAAAGG
>JAPYZP010004587.1:0-14082 GCA_030522985.1 Torymus sinensis
CTCTCTCTCTCTCTCGCTCTTGGTTCTCGCTCGTCCTCTCGCTCTGACACAGCCGCGGACAATCCTTCGAACAGCACAATGGAAAGGAGGCACCATAAGCTGCAGCGAGGACACACACAAGAGCAGGCACGCACTACCTCGATGACCAGGACTCTCTCTCTTAACACGCTGACGCCAGAGATTCGAGCCGGTCGCACGCGGTCAAGCAAGTGCCGGTCGCGAATCGGCCGGCGAGCGCGATCGCGACGTTGGCTTCTTCGGTGGCGCTCGGGCACATTCGGCACGTCGTCGACTCAGCTGCCTACACCGCCTGCTATCACAGCAGCCGCGTCTTACGACGTTTTCGTAGCGGCCATGGCAGTCCGGCACATGTGTGAACGGTAGCGGCGGTGGCAACGGTTGTGCATCGTTTGATATTCGGGGGAAGGAGAGCGCGGCACGGGCAGGATTGTAGGAAAGGTGTGTGTGTGTGTGCGCACTACGAGGCGCTTTTCACGTGTCGTGGCTTTTACCACGTCCCAATATACATTTCAAATTCAGAAAACATTATATCTCTGTAATATAACACTGTAAAGAATATAGCTTCTGATTTAAAAATAATGAAGATTTATAAGAACTAAAATATAATAATATCTCGTAATGAATTTCCACTCAGGGAAGAGTCTCATGAAAATGACGTTAGCCGTGCCCTTATCACCAACCTATTACTTCTGGCAATCGTATAATAAAATCCTATTACCATTAATACGAGAAACCAAGTTATAAGCAATTCATTCTGATTTCGCGCAAATAGAGTTGCCCGTGAAGAAGCAGAAGACGAAGGAAAAAAAATAAGAAGAAGAAGAAGAAGAAGAATAAGAAGAAGAAAAAGCTCACCCACCGTCGCCGCCGTCGCGCTAAACCAATAAGGAGACGTAAGACTTATACCTTTTCGAGATCCGCAACGAAGGGCGGGTATACTACATGCCGGGCGCGAACTCGAGAAAGAGAAACAGAAATACACAAAAGACACGCGCGGGAGAAACAGACGGCGGGAGGGCGAGAGGGCGAAACACGAGAATATAGGCTTGCGAGATGAGCGCCGTAAATATTTCAGGCCGGGGAGAAGCGAATTGGATCAAGATCCTAAGCTAAACGCATTTCCGTCGCTCAGCCCCGAGGAATCGCGCGTCTGCGGTATGTGGTGTCATTTTCTCTCGCTCCCTCTCTGAGCCTTCGACGTGTCTTAGATACACACACTATATACTTATAGACACGCACGCGTAACGTATGTGTTCGGCTTCGAGGGAGCTTATGTGTACCCCTTCCCCCGGGCCACGCGCGAATTCTACACACGTGGTGTGTTTACCATTTTCTTTCGACACCTTTGTTTGCCCTTTTATCTGCGCCCTTCGCACTCTGCATTCTCCTTTGTCGACGGGGGAGGAGGGAAAACTGATAGACTTCGGATTACCCGTCGAACGGCGAGCGGCGCATGATGCAAAAAATTTGCATTATCGAATAAAGAGTCGCTCGCTCGCTCGCTCCTTTTCCTTCTTCCCCCCGGCCGTCTTCCTTCCAGAGTAAATTTCAACTTTCCCGATATATACGCTGCTGCAGCGCAGCTGCGCCTCTTTCTGGATATTATTCGGCTCACAAACAGCTCCTCGTGTTATACAAGCTAGTTATAATTTATGTTCCGGAGTAGAGCGCCGTGTAATTTTGACTTGTCTCTCAAGAATTTTCGAGATGGAAGTCATTTTAGTTATTTTTTTTATTTCGTTTGCCTGCAAGTTCATTATTCTGCATTTTTATTCTGCAACTTTCTAATTAACTTGAAACTTGTTACTTGTTTACTTTTCATTTGCGAAATGTTATCCCTGTACATTACGTAATTTACTTTACTTAAGTATACCATTGTAAAATGCGTATGCAGAAATTGAAATCATTTTTCGGGCAGTAAATGGCTAGTTTGAACCAAGATGGCAAACAAATGGTTTTCACTTTTCTACCATAAGTGTAACAATTTTTTCAATCTATTTTTCATATTTTTCGGTAGGAAATATGGTCGAAATTTTATTTAAATGCTAGATAAAATAGTTAACCGATGAAGCCATTAAAAATCAAGTAACAAACGACTTTTTATGGCGATGAGTGAGAGAGATAAAGTCACGAGTCAAAATAACGATTTTAAAAGATAGACTAAAACTGTAAATATTAAATTGTTATGAAAGTTCAATATGAAGACTTCGAGAGTGTCATTCTATAAAATGGGAAAAGTTGATGGAAAAAAAGTGTTAATAATAACTCGTCATTTCCAATAATCGGCAGTTTCTGTTTCCCTGCCCATTTTTAATGAACTAATTTCTGCCGGAGAAATATCAAAATAATGTATAATTTCAGTAATATCAAATTAACTATTAGTACATCGAGTACGCGCGCAGCTCGTTTTTCCCATCTAAAAATCGCGGGGCGCGCCTCGCTGCATTATATTAATCTGAAAAATTTCGCAGCCGCCCACGGCGTCTTAAGAAATCGTGCAGGCAATATTTCGCTCGTCGTAAATTTTTAACTTGTTTATTTACGCCCCTTCGCCGTCTGAGCGGCCGCGCGCGTCAAGAAAGCACGAGAGTAATATACAGCTCTCGCGAGCGCGCGATAATACGTTTTGCTCGACCTACTTTTCAAACTCTATGACTAGAAGCGTGCGCGCGCGCGGCGCCGTCGATATCTCACGTCTTAAATATTTATTGCCACGCCGATACCGCGCGCAGGAGAGAAGGTCGGCGTATAAGGGTAGCGATCTGCTGAAAGTAGATAATGCGCGAGATTGCCAAGCTGCGCCCGACGAATCAAATATTTAGTCTCGGAAATCTCGCCCGGCCACTTTGCGCCGCGGCACTGATTCCGGTACGACGTCGGCTCTCCTGGCAAGAGAGAGAGAGAGAGAGAGTGAGCCGACATAGCTGCCAGCGCGAGATACCGCTGATTTATCATGCACATGTAGCTTTTTAGTTGGGATCTCGATTGCATTAGCCAGGTTGATGAAAATGTACGCTGCTGAAACGCCGACAGAGGAGTAATTATTAATGATCTGTTATTCAGGTTGGAGCTTATTTTTTTTTATGTTGGCTTTAGCGTGAAGCAAAATATATGTAGCTATTTTTTCCCCTATTTTTATAGTAAATAGTTGTATACGGAGAGAGAGGGAGCCAACTTTATTTTAATCCTGTTTTATCGGCGGAACATGCGAAAGTAACTAATATATGAAAAGAATAGCGATTTACACTTTGAAAAAATTCAGTTGCCCGCTGTAATACATCTTTCTACAAAGTTTTGAGGCTAAAAAAGCCGACACCTTTGTTTATTGTTGGTACGAAAATTAACGAAATAAACAATTCACATTCTAAAACAAAATCTGGTAATATTATTGAAAAAAAAAAGATGTTCTTCCTACAATTTACAACTCTTGGCGCTCCGTAGTAACCCCCTCGCAGACGCACAATCTCGCTCCTTATACCTCCCGCGTTCTCCCCCTCGGCGAAGCCAGCTATAAGATATAAAAAAAAGATGATCTTTTTCATAAAAAGTCCGATATTACGCGAGATAAGGAAAAAATTCGGAGAGTTTTTCCGAGGTAAGGAGAGAGAAAGAGCACGAAATTCGCGCGCGCGATATCCCATTGTTATGACGCATATCAGCTATCCCCTCGATCCCATTCGGCCCGAGAGTATAGGAGATCCTCGACCTTATGAGTTTTTGCGCCCGTGGCTTAAGGCCAGCGCGTGCGCGTACACCCGTAAAGTACGCGTCTTATATGAGAAAGGTGGCTAAGTCACAAGGATTTTCAAATTCCACCGGGCGAGTTCGCGCAGCTGGACGTTTCGTCGCGGAGATGACGCCCTGCGCGGAAATTTCTCCGTGAAATGCCTCCGCGTTTCTCTCGTTGGAATATTTTTGCAAATTTTCAAAATTGCGTATTTTCCCGACATATTGGATTGCGAATGTTTTCTCACAGCGTATCGAATAGCGCCGCAATTTTGATGATTTGATATATGTAACGGAGCGAAATTTTTTTTTGAAAAAAATTCACCGTTAAAAAACAATGTTCCAACGTATATGTACACGACCACGTCCATAGCATTTTATTTAAAAAAAAAGAAAACATTCTATTTCAAATCTCTCGTAAACTATTCTGTTACTCGCTTTTTCAAAAATACCGCAGCGAAACAATTTTTACTTTCGGTACATCCCGCGTAAATCATTTACGGACTCTCTTTCCTCTCCCTCTCTCTCACACCGCGGCTGAAATAAAATCGCGCGCATGTCACGGATCAAACCGTCCACTCTCCGCTCGCAGACAGTTATTTCCTGCTGGCGCGCGCGCGCATAATTTACATTTTTTCGCCATTCACACCTCTTCGACCGCTCGCGAAAAAAGCCTCCCCCCCTCCCCCGCAAAAACAAAGAGAAATAAATAGCGAAAATCTCGCTTTATAAATCACGCGCGAGAGCGTGGGTCGGCCCTGCGTGCTCGCGCGCGGGATCTCGGAGAAAAACAATGTCACTGCACGCGCAGCCCGGTATAGTGCGCGTAGCGGACGTTTTGCCGCGGTCGCGCGCGTGTGTCGCCGAACGAAGACAAAGCTTCCGTCGGACGTAAAATATGGGCTTGCTGCCCGCGGCCAACTTTTATCGGAAACCGCAGCGCCGCTGTCCTGTGTGTGTGTGTGTATACGCACACGTACGAGCGCGTACGCACCAAAGCGGCCGGAAAACTTGGCGTTCCTTTGCCACTCGATCATTTATATATATAGGTATGTATGTAGAAAGGGGTGAACGAGACGTCGACGCAGCTTTGCGCCGAGTTGTTGCCGCGGGATACGTATATATGCGAGGGGGTGGACGGAAAGGAGTCGGAAGAGGAGCCGAGATTTCGCCCAAGCGGGAGGCGAAGAAAGTATGTTCGCTTGTTTTCGGAGTGCGCCTGGCTTTCGGAAATATATACGGCTGCGGGTATTCTGGAATAATAGAGATTTTCATCTCATTGTGTATAGAAGAATTGCGAGGATTATTAATTCACGTATAGTTTGCCGTTGATTTAAGAAAAAAACGTGCTCCAAAATCATGTATATTTTCTTTTCTTTTGAATGATGTGGGTATTCCAATAAAAGTGTTCTCCTCACTAAAAGGTTTTCTTATATAAAAGGAGCATACTTTCAGATATAAATTCTCAAAAGTATGATGTATATAAGTAGCCATAAGGTTCGGAATTGGGAACTTTAATGTACAGTCATAAATAGAGCAGCTTTTTGGAAACTCGGTGTATGGATATGGCTATAGTGAAGCAATTCGCTGTAAAAAGTAAAATAAAATCATATTATATGAAAATTGCTTGCTTCGTTGTGAATTGCTAACAAAGAAGTTATACGCACGATGCATCAAGCGAGTAATCCATCAAATCGCGCTACTTCAAAGGACCCCGGCTAGCAGCGTCAGAACTGACAAACCAAACCAGGATCCACTATTCAGCTGATTACTGTCCGCGGGTTACATGACGAATCGCCGCCTACATATCTCGGCCAATCCCATTACTCGCGCCTCGCGCTGCTACATCTCAGACATGTATGTATATACACGCGACGACGCGGACGCGCACAGTATATATAGTCGTCACCGGCATAATTATTGTTTACCTTCGTCCCCGATAAATCCCGTCGCGCAACAAGAAGAAAACAAGATTAATGGGGGCTGATCATCATCTCCCCGACACATCAATCGTTCTCTGTCTCTCTCCTCTCTATCGCCTATATCCACCCTTTGTATACCGTTCTCTTTCGTTTTCTCTCGCTCTCTTTCTCTGTTACCAGCAGCGTCACACATCCCTGATTCATCTGGAAAATAGCCGGCGCGCGCGCGACCGGAGCCACCGTGCGCGCTACGTTTTTTTTTTGTTTTCATCCCTTATACGCGGCAAGGGAGTCATCGCTCCTGCCGCGACAGAGCCTTTTGATGGATTTACGCACAGTGTCACGCACGCGCGTATATGTCTGTATATATAGTGACGGCAGCCCGAATTCGCCGCTACATACGCACACAATCGCTTCTGGACATCATCGGCGCGAGCACAAAGAAAAAGATTGCTGCACGCTCTGCTGTCCGCACGGCGAGGTTTTTCGCCGCACGGTCGTGCGGTGTCGTACACACTCGGGGGTATATGGTTTCCTCGGTCTGTTTTTTTGTTGCGCGTGCTCACTGTCGCCAATAAACTTTGTCCGTGGGCTCGCTGATAGAAGTAAAAGTGGAATGAGAAGTTAGAGGCGGAAAGAGTATTTATCCGTTGTTTTTGGGATTAGAGCGTGGGTGTGCGCGGGTATAAGGATCAGCGTTTCGCAGGAGTATTAGATAAATTAAGGGACGCGCGTTTGCCGTCGTTGAGGCGTATTTGACGGCGGGCTTTATGGCGAGATGAGCTATTGTTACGAGAAAAAGTTTCGGTCCCCGTGCGGCTGTCTGTACTTTTGTTCGTATAAGGCAACTTTTACGCGACATTTCACGTAGAAATGGCCGAGGTAAGTCGCTCTCAGAGTATTTTCCTTTCTCATTATCATTTTCTTTACAGATGTAAGCGCGCGATGGTTAAAGATCTCACGATGTATCAAAAATACTTTTCATGTAAAAATAGTATTTATTATAATTAAAAATATAACTTCTGTCGACTGTAATTTACTATTCGCTGATAAGAATTTTTCAGTATTTATTATATATGTATAATTTTAATGATAGGCTTCCATATAGCACCGTTTGAAATATATGTGTACGTTATTAAAACAGCATTCAGCACAGCATAGTACGAGTCTCTAATAACAGTTAATAATAATTTTAAATAAGATACGCGGCTCCAGCTCCACTTTTCGTTATTACAGTTTAACGTGTCGCTATCAAGATGTGCACGGCAAATATGTACAGAGTAACTCGTTACCCCCGAGCCGAGTAAAAAAGAAAGGCTCGCAACGTATACTATAGCTCCCCCGCCCACCATAAAACCCACGTAATAGCCATTTCCCAACGAAATCAGTCAGATTTTCATGATATCGCGATCTCGCACAGCGAGTCACGCCTTCTTTCGCGGGGCTCTATCTTAATGAAAAATAAATACTCGCGTACAGAGAGTTCGTGGCGCACGCCGGCGATAAGTCGTCGCCGGAGGAAGTAACGCTTGGTCGGCTTGATCCCGACGTCCGCGCGAGCACGGGATATATCGTGACTGCGACTCTCTCTCTCTCTCTCTCCCTTCGTCATATGCGCGCAGAAAAAAAACGTCCCTCTTCGCGTATATATATATAATCGTCACGTGACGAGAGTATGCGAGGGCGGACTGTTGTTTTTTTACCCTCTATATTATCTATCGCGTGGAGAAATTTCTCGCAGTTTTTTCGCCGACGCCCGGTTCGATAAAGTCATTCGAGAGTGACTTATACGCGCCGGTTTTTAGGGTCGAAAGTGAGTTATGGAGGTGGGAGGGGGCAGTTAAAAGAAGGCAGTACGCAAACGTCGTCGCATGTGTTTATTTAATAAGCGGCTGACTGAATGATTTATGCGGTTCTAATGATGCTGAGAGAGAGAGAGAGAGAGAGAAAGAGTGAGCGTGCTCGCGCGTTTATTATTTACGTTTACGGCAGCTCTTGCGCTTTATAAAGCGCGAGGCTGAGCGTGATAAGGTCCGTTTTTGCGATGGTTTGTTTAAGGGAACGTGTTGATAATGTGCCTTAATGATTTAGAATGCATTAAACAGAGACGTTTTTTGCTGTTATGGCCGTTTTTGCATGCCTTAATCAAGCCGTTTGCGAGGAACGTGCTTAAACTTTTTATACAGTATATAAAGTGTTGGTTATATGTAACGTGTAAAACCATTTATTCGTTAAAAGCGAAACGTAAAAGCTGTTTATATTACTCCGGCACTTAGGCTGTCATTATTTAATTAAATAATAAATTCTCAAAATAAAAATGATGGAAATATGATAATGCGAATATCTTCATAAATTATGTATACCTGTTTTTTTAGAGATCTCGCTTCGTTAAAAGGTAAGTAATGAAAGCCGCTTAGTTAATTCAAGCATTATGTGCAAAAAAGTAGGTTATCTGAAATAAAAGATATTTGACAGCTAAACTCGTGTACTTAATTCCAGTTTCATTAAAAATCGCGCCCTGATTAAAATATCCTTGTACAATATAAACGAATACTTTGCTCGCCTTTTCTTTCTCGCTGAATCTAAGAATCTCATATCTTTTTCATTATACTTATCAGCCAAACACATGCCGTAATTGCGAAAAAAGCGCCACGAAATCAGACGCCGGAATAAACAAAATTTACCAGCCTTTCCAATTAAAACTTTTAATTAAATAAATAATTAATACGAACCCAAAAGGTTATATATACGAGAAAAGGCGCCCCACTTCTGGCCTCTCTCAGTTTTCTATACGTGAAATTCGCTCGCATGAATGCGGGATAATGAACAGCCATTAGACGGTCAGTTCTAAGAACCCTCGTAACGGATCCTGCCTACATACACCCACACCCACACACACGTGGCTCCCTTTAACCGGCTCACGTCTCTGCGCTTTCTCATGCAAACTCGCGATATTAAAACTGTTGCGCGCGCCGCGCGGGCGGCGATTTATTCGCGCGTGCGTGTCATCAAATTCATAAAACGCGCGGCGCGTATATACATATACATATATATATGATACTACACTTATATATATGCGTGAGCCCTCTATATATCATCCGGCCGATCTAATTTCGGAGAAGAGAAGCGCGGAGGAAAAAAGCCGCGCAACGGCTGGTGTGGCTCGTCTCTGTCTCACTCGCCCTCTCGGCCCCTCGGGTATTCATATTTCGATTCGAGACGCGCGCGCGCGAGAGAGAGAGAGAGAGAGAGAGAAAGAGGTGGGGGCAGAAGCGCCGCTATCACGGCGGATACGTGTTTTTTCTCTGCTCTCTCGCGTCTGGCGCCTGGCGTGCGTGACGTCGTCTCATGAATTATGGATTTTATCGAGATTTCGCACCTGTTTTCGATGGGCGCGTCGATGAGGTATAACTGCAGACGCTCCCGCGTACGATATAGGTATAGATGTATGATTGTCCGTTAAGACACCGTATATAGTGTGTATATAGAGCCGATGAGGAGGATCGCGAGAGCCGGTATTTCGATTCATTTTTCATTATTTCCAAGTTCGCAGACATATATATACATATGTATATAGGTAGGCAAAGAGGGCGCAGGTTGATTTTACGCGAGCGCGCGGCTCGTAGGTATGATGCTGGCACGTGGCAAATAAAGCGCGGAGGTGGGACGGGGAGGGTTGTGAATTTGAATATTTTAGAGAAGAGGGTGCATTTTAAATGTTTCGATATCTCGTCGTTTGCGTTAATTTTGCAGGATTCGCGCCAAGTGACAGCCGAGATCATTGCACTTCTAAGGTTATGTATATTTATAGGGTGTACTGCAAACGAGTGGACCTGGAAAACACATCGCATGTAGACGGTGAATAAATTGACCAATGTACTGGAGTCTAATGTAGCACTTCACCTTCGCGAAAAGTATGCAATTATTTTATATATTTATAGAAAGTTTTCAATAATTAATGAGTATGCGAGTGCTATTTTAGCTTTCATCATCTAGTCTTGTTCAATTATTTGCCTTGTAGCTGTCTGACTAAATTCGAATTTATCTACTTGAATGATATTCATGATAGTTTTAAAAAACAATGACTGACTTCGTAGCATTGTTGAATAAACAATAACGAATTCTCGGAGAAACTTGGTATTCAATTCAACTGAAAGATTCCACATAATTACAATACAGCCCCGGCTACATAGATTCGTACACAGTATCAAAATATTATCACAACTACAGGCGCATAAATCACACGGGCGCAAGCGCTCTTCGTAAACAACTTCGTACACCCTTTGATAAACTCCGTCTGCAGGTCTCCTTCGCCTCCCCTTTCTCTCTCTCTCTCCTTTCTGCCCAAATTATCGCGATTATTTATGCCTCAGGGCCACGGGTGTAGAAACACGGCGCGGGAAAACAAAAAAGCAAATCCCGCAATCCCGAAATACGCGCGCGACTGATTCACGACCGGCGGCGCTCGGACGAATGGCTTGATCTCGCGGAGTGGCCCAAAATTATTCAAGACAATCCCCCGCCCCCTCAGCTAAGTTTGCACTATACGCGCGCGTCCGAAAATTATGGCTGCGCCGGGCGCGCGGGAGAGTGGCTAAGAACTCGCGAGCGAATTTTCATTCTTTCGCTGCTGCGCGGCTGCGATGCATCGCCGTCGACGTAAATATGCGAGGCGAGCGCGTGGTTACGGGATGAAATTCGCGGAGAAAATTGTTATCGCGCGCCTTCGCGCTGTAGGGGAGATGATGAATTTCCGAGTGAGCTCGTCGGATTGAATTTGTGCTAGTGCAAGGGTAAATAAGCACGGTGTTATTTTATTGCTAGGGATGGGACTTTGCTTTTCTCACCGAATCGCTCAACAGTTATTAGAAGACGAAAATAGTATTGCAATCAAATTGAAGATTATTTTCGACCTTTACATTAAAAAAGAGTTTAATTTAATTAATTTTTTAATTTTTAAGAACAATAGGTAATATACTTATTCAAGTGAGAAAAGTGTATTCGCGCTTTTTATTGCTTTCTTTAAATTAACTGACTATTTATAATTAACTAGCGAATATCCTTTAAAATCCATATCACTTCAATATGATATCAAAACGGTTTTTGCAATATTCTTCGCATTTATTAGTTAAATAATGAAAATATATATTGACGATATCAATTAAGATTTGAACAAATAATTGTAATATAATTATAGTTAAAATTTCTCTATAACTATCGTTTTTCACTGTATCTATACTGATTAAGAGTAAAGATTATTTTTGTATCAAAAGTTAAATAATTCTCTATAAATAATGCCTTCACAACTGCACTTAGCCCGCTATTAGAAGAGCTTACGATGCGAACTAGGTCGCATTTCAAGCTTCCTAGGTTTCACAAAGCAGTTTATTAAAATTCAATACTCAATACTAAAAATGATTTTTTCTTTTTGGGAATTCTCGAATAAACTGATAAATTGTTGGCTCTACTCTATTTCACCGTAATACTTTATTAATTAATTTTGAATTTATTTAAAACTAATTGTTTATAATTTAATTGTTTATATTCTATTTAAATTTTAATCTAAGAAATCCACAAATTCATTTAAATTAACTTATTCTAATCCGCCACGATCTTCTCATATAGAATACCGGAAGAGCTGAGAAAAAGAAATTACGTATAATACTTCTTTTCGCAGCAAATCAACTCATCTCCCAACGAAATCTATAATACACCAATACAAGATCAGTCCTACAGCACAGTATCGTCTCACAATCATCCCAGCGGGAAATCGATTACTTTCGGAGCTTTGGTCGGATGCCTTTTATCTCTTTTTCTCACTCTGTATCTCTCTCTCTCTCTCTCTCTCTCTCTCTCTCTCTCTCTCTCTCTCTCTCTCTCTCTCTCTCTCTCCCCCTCCCCCCCCCCCGCCTCCCCCCGAATAGACGCCCACGACGAACATCACTATTCTTCGCTCGCAGCTAATCTCCGTATCGGTCGCGCCGACTGTCGGGATCCGTTCGATCTGGCGCGCAAGAGACTTTGACGGGCTTTTGACGCGAGATTTCCAAAGGTACCTATTATATTTCTCGCTCTCTGTACGTTTTGTTCGATGAAGAGTGGATCAGAGGCCTATATATACAACATTCGAAAAAAGCCGCAATTCCATTGCGAACAATTTTTCAAAGTGAAAATACATTCATCTAGATGCTTTTTAATTAATCTAATGGATTTGCAGTTTGTGTACATGGTGCTTGTGTTTGCTTACCGAATTTTGAGGATAAAGTCGTTGATGCACTTCTCTTTGACACGATATAATCCCGTGACTACACGTGACCCAGTGGAACTAGGCTTGATTTTAAAAGGCTTTGCTGGCGTTGATAACCCGTTTTCTCTCCCACCTGAATGCCCTTACATATAACGCGCCGAGCTTTGAAGCCATTGCGATAAGATTCGAGTGTGTGTTTTCATGTTTTGACTTTGGCGAGTGTCAACATGCATTCCATTTTCTTTCTTTCTTTTTTTGCAAAAAGTTTTTTGATTGGTCATGCGAACATATTGTGATTTTGAGCACGATTCTCTTAAAAACGTATATTACTAAAAAAGTATAAAGTTCCGTGTTAAAAAGCTTTCGTTTACGGAATATTTGAAAATAAATAATAATAATAAGACGTCGGATACCGAAGCAATTTCGACATTACTTTAGAATCATGGTTTTAATTATTTCTTCAAAGGATAAACAATTTAATGAAATACTCATAATTGTCCGCACTTTTTTTTGATAAATATAATACTTTTGAATAAAAAAAATTTCATTCTATGAGTTAGCTTTCGAGAGGTCGTAGACAAGTCCACCTCTGAATCATTTTTTTGAAACCTTACCACTATTGTATTAAACTTTTTTGATAAGACTTTATTTTTGGGACACCCCGTATGTTCATTTAAAAAGCATACAAACTAACCACCGCGATGCTTTACAACCCAACGATTTCGTCCTTTCTCGACCGTGTCCAAAAATAAAACACTTTGCCATACATCTATAATGCAGAGAACCTCCACGCTCCCCTTTGTAGAGTGCACTTTTCGTCTCTCTCTCTCTCGCTCTCTTCTATTCCCCAGCTCGGCCCTCACGTCCCACGCGTATTCGTCCGCGAAAGAGAGACGTTTAGGACTGATAGACCGTGTGGGTGGGTGTACGCGCTGTCGGCCTGCGCTGGCGCACGACAAGTCTCCTCTTACCCTCCTCTCTCCCTCTCTCGAGCGACTGAATAGACGACCGATTGATGGAGTCGGGGCACGCGAGGTTATCAATAACGCCGGCCGACCAGTACGCGCAGGGCCTTAAAATATGAAAAGCGCCCCGCCGCTCGTGCTCGAACGCTTTCCATTTAACGCTTTCTCCGGAAGCGAGTCGGCGCGAAGCTATCACTCGGTCTTGGCAGGCGCAGGAAGGGAGGGCGTCGATTTCTTTTTTTTTCGGGGAGGAGAAAGAGGTGATTTTTTTTCTCGATCGATTTATCGGGAAAAGTGGAGATGGCCGAGGGGCGATAGTGTGGGAAGGGAAATGACGCTATTCGCGAGGATCGCATCTGTTTGGTCTTTGTTGCTAGGGATGAATATGGGGATATCTTCCTTCAGCCCGAAATCTTTATCGAGGTATTTTTTTTGTTGTTTTTAACGAGAATTGATTTATCGAGTATTTGCAAGTATTTGGGTACTGACTGACGAATTTATCGAATCTACAAGGAAAGAGCAGAATTTTAGATTCTCTAGACTCTCGTCGAAATCGCGACAGACTTCTAAACTCTACAAAATGTGTTCCATCGTCTAAAGTATATAAATATAGAAAATTAAAGAAAAAAATTGATCAGATTCTTAGGCGGATAAGTTATTGGAATATTTTGAGAAGATTCATGTGTAACTTTCAATAGACAGAGCAATGCTAAAGGAAGAGGGTACCTCAAATTGATAACACATAATATAGTTGTAATTTGACTTATTTAATAAAGTGATATACATATAGTCAATGTATTATAAAAAAGTGTAGCTGTAATTTAAAAAATATATTTTTTCAACAACGTGCAAGAATTTTTTTTGAAGGATTTAATAATTTTAAATTTTTCTTCCGGCAAGTCCCTATGATGTATTTATTACTTAAGGAACAGTGAAACCTTGAAAACTGATATCGGTTAAGAAACAAACAAGATTCCAGCATTTTATCAATAATTGTTTGTGGTGAAGATATGTATTTTTAAAATATCGACCTTTTTTGTTAAAAAGTATTTGCTTAGTCATTTGTTAACTATAGAATTTTGTCTAACCCATTGACTATTTACATCATTTTGAATGAATGAATCACATCACAACCATTACTTTTTTAATTTTTTGTATAACCTCTTCATTCAGCACTGCTTTAACTAGGAAGTCGCGCATG
>JAPYZP010004588.1:0-10092 GCA_030522985.1 Torymus sinensis
CTCCCGAACATCTCGCCTCGCGCAGATGGTCTTGGCGTCTTACGCTTAGTTTAATTTGAGAATAAAGTTCATTTTGTTTGTCGTATTTAAAATACTTGTGTTTTAATTGACTTACACCCACGAGGTGCAGGTTCTTTTACCTGTACCTCGTTTTTCAATTACGGGATCGCTCCTGATCCCCCCGCCTCCCCTTCTTTCCACCTTCTCATCATTCACAGAGCCCCGTTCCGACTCGTCACTCGGCGTTGAGCGCATTTGCTTCGCCGACACATGCACTCTCTCGGAGTGCCGCCTACCGCTTCGCCGCTATAAGGAGAGAGCGGCCCTGGGCGAGCAAAACTGCTCGCCACTGAGATCATCGAACGGCGTTGAGCGCATCTCGCTCCGCGGATCTCCCGCGCTCTGCCGCGCCTCCTTGCGCTTTGAGCAACCTTGGTGCAAGGTAAGTTCACTGTTGGCGCTCGCCAACCTTCATGGTGCGCTGTTCCGCTCGGATCGAGCCGACACGCCTGCATCAAGCTATCTTAAATTTTGTAAATTTGAGATCAAATTTGTAATCACCGGTATGAAAAACCTTCACGTTCATAATTTCGTCCAAAAATATGAACTTTATCGATTTGACGGGGTTCCAATCCGACATATTGTATCCGCTGTCTTAACTATAAGAAATCCAGATTCGTTATCAGTGATACAAGCATTACAACGGAAAGGGCTTCATAAACCTACTTATTTGTTCTTATGCAATTATGGATTGGATGGATTATTATTTTGTATTATCATCGTCTGAAATCAACGACGGAAATCAAAAATAGTTATTAAATAAGGATTACGTGAGTAATATTAAATCCAAGCTATCGTGAAATAAAAATCGCTGTCAATTCGTTCTCCCATTGCTTCCTCACACTTAATTTACTGATTTCTTTAATTAATTTTTAATTACAAAATTTAAAATTATTAAACCAATTTTCGATGTAACAATTTTAATTACATTCATTCAATATATATGTAATAAACAGCTCCTAATATGACGAGGTCTTACCTCAAGTCTATAAATTATGCACTGTTAGCCGATTACTACCTCAGAGTATGAAGGTAACGTGGTACTACATCTATAGCGCCAATACGAACATGTAATGTCTCACAGTGCGTATATAATAACACAGTAAAACTCAGGTGTAGTCAAGTTGCAAATCGCCTTTTTAAAACTTGTTCAACCTTGGTGAACGTCGCAAAGGTACAACTTGATTAAAGTGGCGCTTTTGCAATTCGTCGTTACAATCGCGTACAATAAACGTCGACGGTGACGTTTTTTTAACTACTTCACCTGGAATGCACTTGCCTCGTCGAACGCTATAGTTTCTAATCAAAACCTCATCCCCCTCTTCTATACTGTTTTGTCTTTTCCCAGCTTTTGCGACCATTTGCGCTCTCTGATGTTTATCCACACACGCGTATGTGCTTGATCTTAGCAAATCGAATCGCGTTCGCATTTTGCGATTGTACATGAGTTGCGCAGGTGTTTTACCTGTAGTACAGTGTTCTACGCTACGATTGTCGATAAGGAAAAGGTTTACCGCAGTTTCGGACGTCTCTCCTCCTTTTACAATCTTTGATACTTTATTTTTAAAAATACTAACAATATTTTCTGCTGCACCGTTAGTTGCCGGATGATACGTCGGTGAAAAAGTGTGTTCAACCCCGTTTCTATTAAAAAATTGAGTAAATTCAACCGCTCGAATCTGTGGTTCACCATCTGTCACTACGTGTATCGGAAGTCCAAATCACGCAAACAATTTTTCGAACTCTTGAATGAGTCTATACGCTTTTGTGTTATTCTTAAAATTAATTACCTCAATCCAATTAGATCGTGAATCAACGATTACTAAATACATATCGCCGTAAAAGGCCCTAAAAAATCACAATTTATGTGTCCCCATACGCGATCTGGCCATGGCCACGGCGTCAAAGATACCCTTGGCGGTTTCCTTTGCTCCGTTAAACATGTTACACATTCATTCACATAGCTTTCAATATCTTTATCTATTCCGGCCCACCACACATATGAGCGCGCATGCATTTTTATTTTCACGATACCCATATGAGATACATGAATTTCCTTTAACACAATTTGTTGCATTTTCTCGGGTATTATCACTCGTAATCCCCAAAACAAACAGTTTTTATCTACTACTAATTCTAATCGTTTTGTATAATACATTTTCTCTTTTTCCGGAATTTCTTTTGTATTTGGCCAACCGTTTATTATATCGTTTATTACGTTGCGTGATACCGGATCGACTTTAGTTTCTGATTCTAACCGTTTGTGGTCAAAAGTATTTATTCCTTCGGTAAAAAAATTTACGACTGAAAAATCGTTTTCTACTAAATCCATTTCACTTTTGACCGGCAATCGAGATAATGCAACGCAGTTAGCATTTTCTTTAGATTTAATATACTCTACCTTATACCTAAATTCCGACAAATAATATGTCCAACGCTGCAGTCTACTGTCTGCTGTAACCGGAATTCCTCTTCGCGGTCCCAAAATTAATTGCAAAGGCTTATTATCCGTTCGTAATATTATCTCTCTACCAAAAATAGACTGATAAAATCTTTTAAATCCGAAAATTATAGCGATAGCTTCTTTATCAAGTATAGTACGATTTAATTTCTTCTTCGCGATTTTCTACTTCTGCGTTTTTAAACTTGTGCGAAAATATCGCTGATAATCCGTACGATGACGCGTCGCATGCCAATACAACTGGCTCTTTTGGATCAAAATTCGCTAAAACACGCGGCGAAATCAGTTCATTTTTCACCCAATCGAACGCTTTTTCGCATACCTCATTCCACTTAAACTCTTTTTCATTTGTGCAATCGTACAATGCCTTTAAATTATCTGACCTATTTTGTAAAAATTTCGCGTAAAAGGTAATTAATCCTAAAAATGATGCTAATTCTTTAAAGTTTTCCGGTCTAGGCGCATTTATCATTGCATCTACCTTAGACTTAGCTTTATGTTTTTATCTATTATAAATCCTAAGACTTCTATCTGATTTTTCATAAACCTACATTTAGTCTTATTTAAGCGCAATCCGCACTCAATGAATCGCACACATATTATTTCGACATTTTTAACATGCTACTCTTTCGTGCGACCCGTTACATATATGTTAGCGATGTACGAAATCACCCGATCCAATCCACGCAAACACTCATCCATTTTGCGCTGCACGTCTGCCGGCGCTGGCGATACCCCTTCTGGTATTTTCTTGTATCTGAACAAACCCTTATGCGTTACAATAGTCAATAAATTTCTACAACTTTCTTGAACGGGAAACTGCATGTACGCGTGCCATAAATCCATCTCCGTAAAAGTTTCTCCTCCTTGTAATACCGTGAAAATTTCATCTATCGTGTGTAAAGGACACTTATCAATAATAATAATCCACGGATTCACGGTTATTTTAAAATCGCCACAAATGCGAATTTGATTATTACTTTTCAACGTCGGAAGAATGGGCGTTGCCCATTCGTTATTCTCAATAGGCTCTAAATGATCTGCCCTTACTAAACGATCCAGTTCATTTCCTATGTGTGGCTTTAAAGCATGCGATACATGTCTTCATTTCATTGCTTTCGGACGCGCTCCGTCTTTCATGTAAATTTTTACTTTACTTTTGTTATACAAACGTGGTATATCACTAAAAAGTTCACTATATTTTTTCATAAAATATTCAGACGCTTTTTCAAAGTCGATTTTATTTAAATTTTTATTGTCATTCATTACTAACGGCCAACATCCTAAATCTTTTAACCATTTGCAGCCTATCAATATAGGTTCTTTACCCGGTAACACATAGCAATCACTCTTGCACACTCTACCGTCATACTCAATATTCAAATCGATCAATCTCCCGGTAGGTAACAATTCTCTGCTATCATACATACGAAGTTTAGCTACCGTTTCATTAACAGGTAAATCTTTAAAGTACTTTTCATAATCAACATTTGAAATAACCGTTGTGTACGTACCCGTATCGATTTTCATGCTCAACGTCGTATTGTTTACACGCACGTCAATATATATTGGATCCGCGTTCGCGCTCGCGTCACACTCCTGCTTGCATACCAATTCACGCTCGCTACTTATCTCCGTCTTAAAAAAGTCGTCCCGATGCGAAGGTTCTTGCTCCGAGTCGTCGTCTGCGTCTCCTTCCTTATCCAACTTCTTTAGTGCTGCTTGTTTCTTCATGCACGCTACCTCCAAATGGCCTCTGCCGTCGCAATATCTGCATGTTGCATCCCGCAGCCGGCGCTCTTTGTTGTGCTTATGTTGTGCGAATTTTTGCCCTTTTCCACTACCGCTGCTCTGCGACTGCTGCGTTGTCCTTGGCTTTTGTCTATTGTTTTTGTAATCGGAACATCCTTGACTTTTTTCAAATGCAACTGATACACGTCCTTTTGTGTGTTTCTTTTGTTCAATGTTTTTACAGCTCCAGAGGCATTTTTCACCACGGCTTCCCACGCTAATGCTTCTTTGAGTGCAGCTTCGTAATCTACACTTGCACTCTTGAATAACGAAACTCCCATTTCTTCGTCACGAATGCCGCACACAAACTGGTCACGTAGCGCGGTCGTTAAATTGGAAAAGTTGCAGTGTAACGACAATTTTTTTAGTCCAGGTGCGTACTGTGCAACTGACTCACTTATTTCTTGTTTTGCTTGGTTAAACTTGCATCTCTCCATGACCTCGGACAGCTTCGGAATTAAATGCTTGCCCATCAAGGTCACCAGTTCATCGTATTTTTTCCTCTTTACCAATTCCGGTGCGCACAGATGTTTTAATAGTCGAAAAGCATCATGAAGCTTTCCGAGCAACACCGACGCTTGCTTTTCGCTCTTCACGTCCTTTTGTATGAAGTAGATCTCTACGATAGGTAGATTCTATCTACGAAAAGTTCCCAGTCGACTTTCTCCAAAAAAAACACCAGTTTGTTATCGTTCGATATGTCGCTGTCATCGTCCGTTTCACACTCGGCGACTCGTACTCTCTGCTGTTGCTACTCGAACGTTCACTCGACCTTTCTTTACTTTTATCTTCGTCGGCAACTTCCTCGGCTTCTTGTTGCCGGGCGGCCGCGTCTCTTTTAATTGCTGCTACAACCTCTTTACGTAGCTCTTCAACGGTTTTCTCCTTGACTATGTCAATCCCGCGCTTTTGTACTTCAACAATTAACGCGTCTTTTCTCAAACTGTGCACCTGTGTAGGCGTCAAATCATGACGTACACTTTCCTTCTCCCTATCACGTAAGTCACACGTGTTCTCACCTTTATCACTTTGATCGTTGTTTATTAGCACTTGCTGAACTTGTACATTTCTTACCCTTCCGTATACAAAATACTTCTATGAACTTTGCCCGATGAACTCTTCTAACGCTTCCGAGTACGCCAAACACCACTCTGGCTTTACGTATTATTCCGCGAACTCGACAATAACCGTTGTAGGAAATCACGCGACTCTATACACACGATTCGTATACTTCGCGTGGTCGCGTGACTTTCGGAGCAAGTCACACCTTGCTGTGGCTGATTTGTGCAACTTTTCGCTTTACTTTGTTCTGTAGAGTACATTTCACGGGTGCCCGCTTCTAATACTTTCGCGGCACTTTTACTCGTTGCACTTTACACTTCTCCTCGCTCCCGTGTGCTCGTATCAAAACATCCTCGTCGCCATAACTGTGATGTCTCACAGTGGGTATATAATAACACAGTAAAACTCAGGTGTACTCAAGTTACAAATCAAAATAAATTAATTGAAATAAAGTATATAATATAACCCGTGTATACAATGCTGCACAACGGCTAATATGCCATTATAGGTCACATACCAATGAGCGAGGAGATTAACGTGGCCTTGGCGGGTTACCCTCGGCAGCCAGTGCTGAACTGAGAAACTCGCACGCCGACACGACGCAGCGGCGCGGCCGCTCGACAGCCCTAGTCTAAACACACTCACGCACACATACGCACTGGGCGTCGTATGGTCTTGTCCTGCCGCGCGTGGCTGACTGCTAGCTTACGCATACTTGCCGTTTTGCTCGCACTCATACGCCACGGAACAAAACGAGTCCGAGATTTATTGCAAATGCGCAAGTGAAACCTGCAAACTTACAAATACGGAGCTCTTAGATGAGGTAAGTACAACGTAACAATCGGGTGTGAGCAGAACAACTAGTAGTAGAGACAAGCCGACATGTATGCATACCTTCGTGAGCAGAACTACTGAAGAATATAGTGAAAACATGCGTTATGCCAACGTAAGAATAGAACTTATCGTACGTGAGGTAAAGAAACTAGGCAAACTCGCAAGTAATAATAATTTTGCTAATCAGTACACGTATTTTTATTCAGCAAACAATACACTTGCTTACAATGTACTGAGAAGTTTCACTTGCAGAGATAGGATCGTATTTGTCAAATTATTTACGGCTTGCGGAAAAGGTCAAAGCGGAAAAATTGATTCCGAGAGTAATGGCTAATGCGCAAGTGATGACCCCAAAACACGCCAATAAACTGCAGGTATAAGTACGCTGAAGAACGACTCTACGAGGGAATGTTTTCGAGCCCAGTGGATAGATGTCTTCTAATGCAACTTCCAGTAAAACTGATACGCGCGAAGAACTACCCGCGGCTGAGATCTATTTCAACTTCTTCAACTTATAACTTGAAATACTTTTTAACAACTATCTTTTATATAAAAAATTTACAAGAATTCATAAATACCAAGTCTGTGAATCACCTCCCCTCGTGTGCATTACATAAACACACGCAGTCCCGAAAAGCGCGTTGCCACTCTGCAGCTAGTCAGAGAGCACGACACGTCTCGGAGCACAAACTCTTTCCGGCTCCGAGTCGCGTCGTGCGGCAGTCTGCGACTATATCTCGCACTACGCACAAATAGTGCCCATTACTCCGTGCACTACTATACAACTAAGGAGAATAAAAAAAAAGAACATTTGATTACTTCACGGCTTATTATTTCGCATCCAACCCAGCAGCTCTTCTCTCAGAGAAAAACGAAACGCCAGCATTCAAATACGCAGCACAGCAGTCGCAACTCGCCGACCAGCAGCGGTGAAGCAATAGAGGATATCATTTTTTCTGTCAGAAATCAACAACAGTGCAGCGAGGGGCCAGAACATCAGCGGGAGCAGCGCACGGTATTTCGGCTCATGGAAAGCCGCGAGCAGACACCGAGGCTTGGAGCGGTGACGCCATCTTGCCTCCTTGCGGAGTCATCGCAGCGCGGCAAAAGGACGTAGTGCAACAACACGGCAAAAAATTTCCTGGAGTGACTACCGCAGCGCCAAAAGTGACTATAAAATATCTCGCTTATATAGTACACTTCCCTTTAGAGCACTGACTCCGTGACGCGACAGCTATGGAACTCGGTTAGTGTAATGGTTCCTAACCTCACTCTCGCCGGAATTGGTGCCCTGAGTGCGACAAATTGGCAGAGACACTACTGAAAAGTGTGAGGGCGCTACCGTAGCAGCTATTATGGACTAGTCACAGCAGCAGCAGCTAAGCTAGACTAGTCACAGCAGGAAATTGTTTTCCGTAAAGTCGCTTCGCATCGCAGACTGTGCCGCTGTCAACTTGATCAATTTCGATGCTTCCGAACCTCGGTGAGGACGTCCACGTCTCTGATCCGAGAAAGGTAACCTTTCTTTGACGCTTATGATAATTCTGCCGCAAAGGAAAGGATAAAATAACTCGTCGCCGTAAATGATCGTCGTAAATGATCGCCGTAAGTTTAATGAATTTTATGACAGTCTAACCTTGGCGGCCAGAGCGAACCCACCGATTCCGGAGAGAACATCCCTCTCCATTCTCGGTCTAACTGTTTCCTCGTTCTCGCACTTGTTACCCAAAATCTATCTACTTAAATTTCCCAATAAATATTTTCCGAGTGGGAAAATTTTGGCGACGTATCTCGTTCATTAATTCAAAGGCGACATGACATAACCTCTGTCATCACAATTTACTACTTGCGAAGTCATCTCAGCCGAGAAGCTTTAGATAAGATCGTAAGTTTATCCCTCGGATAAACCCTTTGAATAATAATTTTGATTGAGCATGGATGACTGTCACGGAATATTACCAGAATAAACGGCGTATAGTCACCTCATATCTTTCTGATTACTTCTCTGTAAAAACTGTAAAATGTAAATAGTCTGGCGAACTCAAACGCTTCTTCAAAGAAACTTTTAACCGTCTCGGCCCTCTCAACCCTCTCAGCGGTCTCGAATCTCTCGATAGGGCTGTTCATTAGTTTGAAGATTTTGTCGTCTTTCTATAGGCTAGTGGATTTGATCCTACCACTCAATAGCAATTATGAGATTTTGTTCCATCTCAAATTCTAAACCTGGAATCAATAGGAGAAGGTTCCAAATCAAGTGTAGGTCATGCTAAACCTAATTATATGATTTCTTCTGTAAAATTCAAATATTTTGCCATATTTGGCCACCATTATGAATTTTAAAAATTTGAGTTCAGATTTAGAAACCCCTTATATATCTCCGGTGTTTATGAAAAAAAAGCCATAAAAAAAGTTATGAAGTTTTTTTATTTCGTAATCGCCGCGAAAAGAAACTGTTTCATTAAAACGCTATGAAGTAAAACCCATTTAGGTAAACGCCGTGAAAAAAAAGACTTTCATTAAAACGGCATGAAAAAAAAACTCGTTCATTAAAATGCTGTGAAAAAAATCCATTCCGATAAACGCCATGAAAAAAAGGATATTTGTGAAAACGCTGTAAAAAGAAAACGTTATTCATGTCTACATTCAATTCTCGATTAATTCTACGGTCTATAATTAATTAAACCTTTTTCGGGTATTTCCATGCATTTGAACATTAATTTCATTAAACCTCAGGCTACCGAGAGGGGTTTTCTACCAGCTGAGCACGTTTTCGAGTACTATTCCGGTGCATCTCGATACGTACATGCGTAGGAGACGATCTCATCGCAAATCACAGTTTCTAGCGCGGTTTTGACTGTACCTGGGTGTTTTTCGATCCACTGAGCACGTCTTTGAGAACTATTTCGCTGCACCTCGACACATTGATGCCCAGGAGACGATTTCTTCGCAAATCATAGTTTGTAGCACGGTTTTGACTGTACCTACGGGTTTTTGACCCGTTTGAGCACGTTTTCGAGAATTATTTCGGTGTACCTCGACAGGCTGAAACCCAAGAGACAATTTAGCCACAAATTATAGTTTGTCACACGAATTTGAGCCTGAGGGTTTTTGAGACACGGAAAGAAATTTGGAATTACGAGAAATCCTAGATTTGTGGAGGTAATAAAATACACCGAGCTGTATTTATTTATCACCGACTTGGAGATTCTGTTTGTCAAAATACGATGACTATCAACTCCAAAAAATTGCAATATCAGAATACAAACTTGGAAAGAATTTAAATCCAACTGAAAATGTATAAACGCTAAATTTCTCAGTGTTTGTTGAGTACGAGCCATTAAGCTCTTTAACTCCACGTTGGAAGTCATAGACTTCCAAGCTCAAGTTACCCGGCCATTGTCGGTAGTGCTCGGACTCCGAACTGTAGTGACATCTCCCCCAAGTTCGAATTCGACTGCTCGACGATTTCCTCGAGCGACCGTTACAGCGGTTACGTTTTAAGGAAAGAAATTTGATGGCAACTTAATTGGCATACACGAAAACATACATGCAAACACACACACATACACGCGCGAAGAGACACACGCATACACACAGTCACACACAGACACACACACAGACACACAGACACACACAGAGATACACACACACAAGTGTGTCCGACCGTACTTTTGTGGACCTATAGTCTCTTTCTCCAGAGTCGATAAGGAGGTAAGGGCGCGCGCTGCGCGCGCGCCATTGTCTACAATAAAGACATCCCTCAGGGTGTTGCGTTTCGCAGCGAGGCCTGCGGCGCCCCCTTTAAGTGCCGAAATTACGGAGCAAAATCACGGAAAATTGACTAAAGCAATAATCATCACTATTGTAGACCGAGCCTAAAGTGT
>JAPYZP010004589.1:0-10938 GCA_030522985.1 Torymus sinensis
AAATTGTGTGAATGAATTGCGAGCTTTCGAGCGTATGTATCATTATGTAATCGCGCTCCATGTTTCCAATGGCTGCGTTCTTCGGCTGAAGAACAGAATGCTTTTAATCGTAGCATATTAATGTTGCGTGAAACCTTTCTGTGAAAATATAATTTTTCTACGAAATAAAAAAATTGATGAAAAGAATTAGTATTTACCAATCGCTATATGCAATTTATTAATTTTCAAAGCCTTTCTTTGTTAACTTGTACATCTCTATAAACGATCAGTTGATTTCGTCTAATATACGCGCAGAAATACGGGCTTCGCTAGATAACTATTCAATTAAATATGTAGTTGACCATGTTACAGGCTCTGATATAACCTACTACTGACACTGTGTATACGCGTATAATGATCTAATTTCCGAAATCATAACATAAATTATAGCCTTAAAATTGGAAATGATGTAAGATTGAATATATCAAGCGCGCACGTAATTTCGGTATCGCCCCGCGCGCGCGGCCAGCGTAAACCGTACAAAGTACGAAAAATTCACGAGATCATCGTGTATCTGTGTGTGTGTGTGCTTCGACCGATAAACTCCTATGCGTATATATATGCGCGTATCAATTTCTCCAAATAGCATTATGCCAATGCCGAACGAGTGCCTCATCACTTATACGGTATCGCTCGAGAGTGTGCTACTATCAAAGCTTTTTCGAGTGTGATATGTCCACTCACGAGCGCCATTCGAATACCCGAGCTTATATATACGCGATGACGACCACTTTATATATTGCGAATTCGCAAGCTTTTCGCTTATTACGCCTAACGTCGCGATTGCATATATGTATGTTTAAATTCTTGCCCGAATTCGGTACGTGCGCGCGCGCGTCATCGATTGTTAAAGGGCGCGCGCAGGATATTTTGTCGTATATCATCCCGAGTCTGACCTCTATATAAAATTTACCATCGCGTATAAAAATAACCGAATCGATAAAATTTGACCAGATCAGCAAGGTATAAACAGTCTCGTGATGCTCGTCCTGTTTTTAATCCGAAAAGCTCGACTTTCTATAATACCTTGCGAAATTAAAAATCAAATGTATATGCACCGCATTAAAAATTATGTTAATGTGTAATGCGATTTTAAATATTCGACATAAATTAATTATATCTGTAAATTCAGTGCAGTAATATTTTTATAATTACATATAATATTACTTTTCTCGTTAAATCAGATGCGAATGAGGATAAAATGAATGAAAACGTTTATACGACTTAAGTAAAGACAAAATATATTTATTCGTCGCGGTGACATTAATTATTACTTTCTCAAAATGACAAAGCTAAGAAAATCACGCTCAAAGTTTCATTCAAAAAGAGTGGAAAAATATTACACCCCACGGCGGCAGATCAACGATCTTTCTACACGCAGCTCATGCTAATCGAGCGTTCGACCCCGCATCGAGTATACAGATAAGGATATCACACAGTGCCGCGTCTTATCCTTGTCGCTTTCAATGCATAATTTCTCGAGAGCACGTGGAATGAATCGTTAAGTAATGTTCTTAGACGCTCGTTTGTAAATCGCTACCCCTTTAAACGACTTGCGAGCAAAAAAAAAAGTAACTCAGTCGTTTAAACAACAATAGAATCATTGTGAAAAGTGTCTCTTTCTTGCGTCAGATGTTTTTTCTCGCTTAATTTATATGATTGAGACTATTTACGAATTAATGGGGTATATGGATAGAGACTTTTTGTACTTATATAACTATTACACACGTTGATTCTTTATCAAAAGTCTTACGTTGATTCGGGCACGTACAGTTGGACTATCAATGTAGGTTTTAAAGAGCAAAAAATGCTCTTGTTCAGTAGCCCCTAGACGCAGATGATAAAGCTAAAGGTCACTCGACAGTGTTTACGAAAATATTGAAGTTTGTCACTTCAGTCGTGCTTTGTAAAATGGCACAAATAACTTGCACAACATCAATCATCGCTATTAGAAGCATCTCTATAACGAGTATACATTCTTCCCGATTGTTATTATTTGAGAATGAGAGACTGAGAATAGACTTGCGAAAGTGTCGCGTGCACGGCAAACTGCAATTCCATAAAAGATTTTCTATTTCCACTTTGGGATCACAGGAAAAGGGTACGCAAATAGAGGTTCGCGGAAAATCGTAAAATTGCACACAATAGCATATTAACGAACGTCGAAACGACAGGGGGTCAAAACTCCCGTAAAGCTTTAAATATTTAGAATTGCAGGACTATTTTAGCCGCATTAATAGAACTCGCGCTGACCATACGCCAGCTCGGTTTTAATGCCCCGAAACCATCATTCAAATCCATTCTGCTTCGATAATGGGATATGAATTTTGTACGCTCGTAAAGTGAAGCCTTATATATTTTGTTGCTAATTTCCTCGATATGAATTGTGTAGCAGAACGTGTCTGAAGAAACTAAGTCGAGTAATAGTTTTTATCGGCCATGCAGACATTGACAAATAATTGACACCATTTTGACTCTTTTTAATGAGCTAAATGTCCAATATGGCATATGCATGTTGAAATCCATGTCTGGGCTGGATGATTTCATCGAGACTTTCTTTTTCGGTCCAAATGTGCCGGGCGGGCGTGCTCCGAATTCATCAATCTTTCGGAGGCTGCATTAACATTTATCATTTTATCACGATGAACCAAAATCATTTTAAAGTGGATAATAAATATATTCGAAATAACAATCCAAATACCACTCTTATTTAGTAAATGAATAATAAAACATTCCGTATTCCCATACACGCGAACCCATCCAAAAACCCCCAAAGACACATGCGGAAAAGAGACGTTTAAAATGAAACACGCAGCTTCTCGGAAAAACGATCAACAAGTAGAGGATATTATTTGGCCAAAAACTATTATAGCACTCGTAAAAAGCTCTCGTTTCGCGTATATCTTCCACTCTTCCATAATCTCAACAGCCGCATAACTCATCCTTTACAAGCGTCATCCCTTTTTTCGCGAATCGCGCGCCCTCGTTCGTATACTAATAACCGACAACCCGCGCGCGCGCACCGCCGTATTTGAATATAGCCGGGGTTAGGCCGTAAAGCCGGTCGTTCGGCCTCGAGACTGGCGCCGGCGGCGCGTACAACATATACATGTATACAGCTATAAGCCCGCATCACGCGGCGGAAGCGCGCGAAACGCGTGACGACAACGACGACGAAAAGTAATTGCGACACATGCCGTATATGAAAATATCGTCATTATCAATTATCAAGCGCCTCGTACAATGTATCTTATGCGTCTCGCGGCGTCTCATGGGTGCGGCCTATATTTGCGGATATATTCGATAGCGCTAGACACACATAATAGCGTATATCGCAGTAGTCTCGTTTTACGCTGAACTGCCTTTTCATTCGGCTTGATGAGAAGTGATGCGCGTGTAACCGGGGATCAGCATCAGCGAACAGAAAAGGGCAGGCGCGCGCGAGCGAGATAAGGCGATGTGTGGCGCAGGAAATAATTCACGGTTACTCGCTGTTATGAATAATAATAAGTATTTCGTAACGGGTTCGTATACGCGCTGTGTATATGTATATACACGGAAAGCTCCTCGTGATGGCTTGTTATCCGACTTTTGCAACACCTGCCCTTCAATTTTTTTTCTTTTCCTTATAACGTGTTCCACTTTTAAGACACTGATACGCGGCTGTGTCATAGAAAAAGTTTTAATCAGCGTTTAAAAAGGCCTGCGTCATTAAAGAATCTGTTATTCTTTCATAAAGTTTTATTTTAAGGAGCTTAAAACCGCTTCAACCGCATCACATTTTCATGATTAAAAAGTAGATCCTTTATATAATCTTTTAAAAACAAAGTTTTACCCCCCACAGAGCGTAAAAAGTAAGAATTTATCGTATAATAATTTAATTTCGACAAATTCATTTTCAACATAACTTTAACACTTCCTCAAAAACTCAACTCGACGGCGCTTTGTAAATTTCGTAAGCCCGGCACTCCACGCCGAAACGACGCAATAACAAACTGACAATATAAATTTCCCAGAAATGAACTAACAAAATAAATCCCCACGACGCTCGCTCGTGCCGGCGCGCTCCGGAATTCGGAAGTTTCCTCAATGAAAGACAAGGAGGCAAAGCAACCTCCCCCTCCCTCTCTCTCTATAAGCCAAAGGAAAACACGCCGTAAAGCACGCGGCTTCCACTCACAAGCTATGCGCGCTGCACATGTATGTGTGTGTGTTTCCCTCGAAAATACCAATCCGCCGTGCAGTCTATTTCGAATTCTCAAACAAGACTTCAAAAAGCCGCGCCGATAAAATTTCGCAATCTCTCGATCTCTCTCTCTCTCTTTCTCCGCCCCCGCGTCGAACTGCAGCGGCCTCTCATTCTTTCGCGCACATCACGTTCGGCCGCGAGACGTTAAATTTAACCAGAGAAAAACAGCGCGCCACGAGGGATTATATTATACTCTCTGCAAAGAGGGAATTATGTCACTATGCAGCAGTCGAGTCGCCTCGAGGTCGCGAAGGAAATTACGTCAGCGTGCAGTACGCGTGCAACGGCGCTCTCGCGAAATATGCGTAAAATCGTAAATGTCCCGTTTACGGCGCGTCGCGGTGGGACGATTTTCTCTTGTAGATATATAAGGCATAGGTACAGGGCCGCCAACGACGACGACGACGAGGAGATGTTGCGAGGACGAAGGGATCGGCATCTCTCTCTCTTTCTCTGTCTCACCCTTTTTTGTCCTCTTTATCTTCCTCCCCGCGTCCCGTCTGCTCCTGACTCGCTCGCTCTCGCAGTCGTCGTTTCTCCTCTTCATTGGGCGGCTTTTGGCCTTTTTTCCCCTCAGAGAGCGCCTTGGGAACGGCTCGCTTTCTCGGAAGCGTGTGTATGTGCCTCGCCGGACGACTCCAAGTCCAAGGCGAGCTCTCTCTCTCTCTCCGTATCGCGCAGATGGCGCGGATATGTGTGTGCGAGCGCGTAGTCTTATATTTTTTTTGCCGCCCGCGCGTGGAGAGCTACTGCCTCCTCGTCTCTAAACAAATGCGCGTCCTTCGTACGTGCGTTATTATACATGCCGGAGTGCGAGTCGAAACGGGGGAGGCGCACAAGGAATAAAGAGAGGGAGGCGCGCGATATATTTGTGTTTTCAGTCGTTCATCTCCCTCGTCGAGTGTTGTGGGTATTATTTTTCTCAAGAGAGAGTGAGAGAAAGCTCCCACGGGTTTGGGTGTATTGAAATTCACTGGCACATATCCATTGATTACTTTGCATACACTGAGCTGTACTTTTGTTTTTATGTAGAGTACGTTGCGCGCGCGGTTGAAATATTCCATCTCACTGTTTTTTTCTAACTTGGTATTACCGCAAAGTTTACAAATTTTTTCCCGAAGTTTACGAAACTTTTAGTCGCTCATGTTACACAAATATTTAATTTTCTGCTTTGGAGATTTTAATTTCGTGCTTTAATATTTCTGTGAAACCTAGACCACGAGTTTTAAATGTTTAGACTTTGATGTGGGCACGCGGGTCGCCGGAAAAACGACGAAAATAGCAAGTAGATTAAACTTTTGGATTTACAAAACTTCTGGAGGTATTTCATAACGTTCGCGTGATTGCGCTATTTGAAGCGAAATTTATTAATCAATCATTTTTCAGATAAATCCCGACAATCTAAGCCCGAATGAGTAATGCTTTATTTAGCCCGGCTCGATCGAGCTACAGCGATTAAAAACTCTTCAAAATTTCAAATGTTTCAATATTACGCCTTATTTTCTTGAATATACAATAAAAAAAGCCTTTTACCTGCGCTCGACGACACGAATATGCAAAACAAGCGCATTAACATTGCAAACAAACTATTTATTTTTACACAGTTTGTTGCTTCCGCGTGACATATAAGCTTTAACGTTTGGCAAATCGCCAGCCATCTGAGGTTGTTGTACCCATTAGCGCTATAACTATAAAGTTTCGTTCACGACATTCCTAATAGAAACTGATCCCCGCGCTCTCTATTAAAGGTGCAGTCATAATTTCTAAACTTAACAATATACGATCCAATCACATAATGCTTCCTAGAGAGAAAGTAACGACTTTTCGCGCCTGCCTGTTTCCTTTATTTATAAAGGTCGATTAAATGGGACCGATAAAATTTTCAATTATAAATAAAATGAAATCAAGTGTCGCAGAAAATATTAAAGTTGTAGCGCACGAGGCGACATTATCTTGGCTTCTCTATGCTGAAAGGACAATTGTATGAAAATGACAATCGCATTTTTAATTTTGCATAAATTTTTTAATGTTCAAGGGCCTCCGAATAAAGTGAAAATATCTCAATATTCATGCAACGAGATTCTGAGAAACAGTATAATTATCATAAAACATTGACTAATAAGATTGTTTGACATGCGTTCCAATTTGAATACTGCTAAGGCAAGCGTTAGATAAACATTTGCTCGTTAATATCCTTCTAGATTCTTCGTTATAGCATTAATTTAGCGTTAATAATAAGTATATATATCTTTTAAATTAATACGAAATTTTTAAATTGTTACGTATCAAATACCGATAATATAACGTGAATTTTATTCTAAAAACAGAAGACTTACGGGAATAAAATGTATACATAAAGTAGAATAATTTAACATTTTAAACGAGTACATTCAGTCTACTCTATTTACAAAGTGTAAAATGTTTTTACATGCTGCTGTTTTACATAATTTAAAGAGATTGTGTTTACTCTATCTATATAACAATCGTTACAGCTCATTGTAACTTGACATCGTAAATTTTTTGTTAGAAAATACGTTAAAAATAATTTAACGATATCTCCCATTCCAAAAATCTGAACAAGACAGATAAACGACATAATAAATACATTTATGACTGCAGTACTTTCCTTGAAAAATAATCAGCACGAATGGTGTAAAAAAACCATAAAAAAAAGTACCGTTCGAGCAGAACATGGTTTCCAATAAGAGAAAGATCATTATTAAGACCAATGGGAGTGATTAAAAAAAATAAACTCGAAAACTCCATATTTTATATCTTAACACGCGAAACCACTATCGGCCAAAACAATCAATGTACCTATACGTCTTTACAGTTAAAACATTTACCCGCGAGTCAATTATATATTTATCAAATTACACGTGTAAGCCGAACAAACGACTTATGCACGTACACATATATAATACATACACTTATGCTGCATCGTTCATCACGCAAACCCTTTCTCTGCTTACAGACATGCAAGGACTACAAATGCGACTGCAGAGGCATAAAAGGAGACTCCGGCTTCCCCGGCATCACGGGAGTGAGCGGGCCGGAGGGTGAGCCTGGTGACACCGGGCCCGACGGGCCCGAGGGACCCAAAGGAGAAAAGGGACAGTCCGGCGAGATCGGCCTCACTGGCGAGAAAGGTTATCGGGTAAGTTATATACATATATTGACATTATATACTCATACGCGCATATATTATATGTTCTCGCAGGCGAGAAAGCCCTTTGACCTCATTCCGCGCAGCGCCGCTGCGAAAATAATTTACTGTCCGCGCGCCGTCTGGCGCGCTGGGGATCGAATTACCGTCGTCGTAAATGAACGAATCGATTTTTCCGAGCGCTCTAGCGCAATTTCAAATTGAAATTCGAATAATGCATTTCGATTAAAATTAAAGGGGGCTGCTGGCTGCGCTGCTGGCGCTGATGCATTTTTTACGATGGCTAAATCTCTGGGCAGCGTTATTTTTAGAGTGAAAAGAAAAATGTTTTATCGCGCGTAAGCGGCTCGAATAACACGGCTGAATAGTGCGCGCTGCGGATTTGATTAAATTGTGGGATTGCTTCGAGTGACGAAATCGATTAGTCGCCGTGTTCTATTATTGAAAAGTATACCATGTAAAAAGCATCGGTGTAATGTTTAATTTATTCGGAAAAATTGAATTTTTAAAACCCTTATGTCCTTATTTACCGTCACGTATAGCAGTCCTGTCGTATTTTACTCAATTAATTCTTAAGTAACTAAGACATCATTATACTCTCAGACCTTTAATTTCCAATTACCGTGCCACCTGTCAGTTTGCTAATTCATGGAATAATTTTAAAATTTACATAATATATCAAAAGTCGATAATCAATACCACTAGCATATGCATTTACGATATCGCAGTAATTTCATTTTCCCGAGAGCTTCTTCAGCTCCCCTCTATGCCCGTTTTTTCGCTTATAATCTCCGCATCTCTTCACGTTTTTTGCCATATTATTCAACGAAGCCGCGCATAAAGCATCAGATTTAAATCTCGCGCAACGCGCTCGCTCGCACAAATTACCGCGACTCCGGAAATGTTTAAAATATTTTTATCGCGTTTACAAGCGCGCCTGTGCCACGAGACTATAAAAAGAAAAGCGCCGCCGCACATACACACATACTGATACATCAGCGCGGCGCGCCCGCAGTTAAGCTTTTTGCACTTTTGCCCGTACGCGCGCGAGCGCGTGACATCGCGCTGGAATTCGGCGCGCGGTGTGCACGAGCCGAAAAAGAAATCTTCGCCTGCACACGCGAGCAGCACCGGAATACACATCGTGTGCATGCACACACACAGCTGTAGCGCGGCGGGCCGCACGCTCTAATTGCATTTGTGCAGGCGTGGAAGAAAAAAAACAGAAGCGAAATTGCTCGCACGTGCGGCCGGCGAAATGCAGCGTGGCGCGACGTGTCTAAATGATGCAGCGGAGAGGACGGGGAGGGAGAGGCTGATCATCATCGTGTCGCGCGCTGTGTGATGTGTGCGAAGCGCGGATAGATGATGATTCCTAAAATAATCGCGCTCGAGCGAGGCAGCGATGACGAATAGCGCGACTGTTTAACAAATTGGGTTGAGAGTGTGGAATTGTCATTGGCGAGGTGTGGGCGGACATGTCCTTAGGAGAGCCTGCGTAGGTGTTTAAGCAGCGCTGGATGGCATAGGAAAAGTTCCGCGGGGGGAGGACGCGCGTGCGCGAAAATAATTGAGGAGGCGATCGGAAAATGTATATGACTCGCGACGCCGCGCGGCCTCGATGAATATGTTAGTTCGGTAATTAAAGATGATTTACGGGCGATCGAGGTACTTATGCTCGAATGTTGCTGTTTTAAATTACTTTCAATTAATGAATAGTGCGATACACTTACCTTTGTTTTGCTGATTGTTGGATTTTATAAATATGATACATAGCGTATATAATTGGTTTACGTAATATGAAACTTCATTAATTATTCAAAACAATACTTTCATTCAATTCTTTTATTCTCGTTGTTGGGCGTATTTTCGAACTCGTTAAAGAAAAAAAACAATATAATTTACATTCGAGCAAGTTGTCATTTTTAATAGGTCGGTTAGTATAGTATATTTCGGCGTATATTCGAAATCCAGAGGAGAAAAATAGACGTAATTAATAGCCCTCCCTTCGTGTCGAAATAAGTTCACAAAATAGATTTCCAAACAGTGTAAAGTAGTGAACTGACGTTTTATACAAGCTGAATTTATGTTTCCTGCTGAAAAAATAAATACTACGTTATTAATTTTGCTCGGAGTTTTGTGATTTTTTTTTATTAATTTCTTATAAGTATGTTGAAAAATGTTGACTCGTATATATATATTTTATGATTCATATCATTTTAGAAGTTAAATACGTAATTAATTAACGTAAATTATACATGTGTACTTTTCTTTGAAATGAAAATTATTATAAATATATACCAAAAAACTGTTATACCAAAATCGCTTGTTTATAATCATTTTTTATATCGCAATATACTTTTAGAAGTTAAATATATATTGTGAGAATTTCAAAATTTTTAATCTGTGCCCATGACGTACCGCTTTATCCATATAATAATTGTTTCATTTCAATTTTGAATAACGTAAAGTAACACGAAACATTTTGCAAAACATAAAAGATAATCCGTATTCTTATAAAATGCAATTAACGCACATTATAAAAGCATCATCATAAAAATAATTAAGTGTGAACATTATTCCGCTTTCGTATAATGAACGTCACGTCAGTATATTGTTGTAAAAATGTTAACTATGTACTTTCAAGTTGGCAATCCGATTGAAACCATCATTTCGAAGAATTCATTCAATACTAACTGCGTTATTAAAGTTGCATTTTGCCGTAAAGATCTTTAACAAAAATAACTTTTTTGCAATTCCATCCACATTTTATTCATAATTCTCCTCCGACATATTCCAGTAACCTCTTTTTATATAGAAAGTTCCTCTTGCACGCTTCATGCAGGATTTCAGAAATACATTTTCAGCCCTCGGATATTAAAGATTCGCGCGCGCGTTCGCACATGTCTTCGTCACCTCTACATAAAATTGCATTCGCTTCGCTCGAATCTCATTCTTTACAACTCGCCTCAATCCTTTATAATCATAACTTTTACGACGATATTACAATATCACTTGAATCCGACTATGTAAATTCTCGCCTTTGGATTACCCGTGGCAATCGCGCGCGAGCGCACCGAAAAGCAAATTACAATTAATACCCTCGTCGCGGAGACTGGACCCCCCACTCGAGTTGAAAAGAAATCGCTCGTTTTTGCATCATCGTCCCCATATACCGAATGCGCCCATATCCTGCGCAAATCGTCCGCCTCATTCTCGCGGGCTCTCTTAATTAATCCTCATCAGTTTGCGCGGAAGGCAAACAAGTTTACGAGCGTCTCGGCCGCCGCCGCGAAGCGTATACAGCTGCTGCGCGGCGCATCTCGCAGAAAGGGAAGCTGACGTCACGGTCCTTCTCGCGCTGCTCTCGCGGCGACTGCTGCTGCAGACACCGCGCGAATAAATGCACATCGCGAACAGTCGCTTGTGCAAGCCGCCAAATTGCCCTACAGAGAAGAGATAGACAGTAGAGAGAGAGAGAGAG